>BQNB010117696.1:0-17246 GCA_026074375.1 Tanacetum coccineum
GTTTTTGTCTGTTTTTGGTCATTTAAGCTCGTTTTTAGAGGTAAAAGATATGTGTAATTAAGCACTTATCACAAACCAAATGAATAGTGTGCTGATGTGAATAGTAAAATGAGTTTTCGAACACTTTCGAACATTTTTTAACTTTCTAAACACTAGCGAAACATATAGTAACGTATATATATTGATTAGTATCGTTTAAAGACGTCGTTAACATATTTTAGGAAAAGCGATAAAGTTACTAAAAATAGTAAGTTTGGTAAAATTTAGCGGAACGGACTTAGAAGTTAAGCGATTAAGGCTAGTTAGTGCATTTTGAAAATATGGAAACTTAATAAATATAGGGGGCAGTAATAACGTCCCGAAACTAAAAACATTCCTAAAATAGAAACTTTCTAAAAATAGTAATTTTTGGTTAAACGCCGAAACTTAATCGAAAACTATATGATTTTATTTCGTCATGATTTGATAATAAAACTAAAGCAAACACACATGGATGTCTTTTGGTGATGAACATATTGTGCAATTCTTGGCATACTTTCCGTGTTTCTGAGACGCGTTATTATTCTAGGTCGCGGCTAGATTTCTATATCATCTTTTACTTGCGTGATTATCATTTGCTCATTTTACTAAGGTGAGTTCATAGCCCCATGTTTTACTACTTTTACTTTACTATTTTAGGGTGAGAAACATTTCTTGTTTTCAAACTATGGACACAGTTACTTTACGTTTCATTTTCCTGATTACGTGTTGCCTAAGTAGAGAATAGACCACTAATGCCCGAATTATCATGAACTATCAATTGCTTAACCGACTGTACTGGTTAAGTAAGCGCGAATGTTGTAAATAGATCTATTGGGAGTAATTATCCCTATCCGGGTAAGTAGCGCTTACTTGTTTCGGAGGTCTCGAACAAACGGATATATACCATGTCGGAATGTCAATAGCTGATCCTGGTTAGATACCTTTAGGGCGAGGAATACTATTTGGCATATAAAATGCTTCCTTTTAAATTGAGCTTCGGTGTTATGAGCTTAGTGCAAATGTAAATGATTTTTATGTGAAGTTGTATTTGTTATAACTGTCACGTGTGTACTATGAACTTGTGGTCCACTTTTAATATTAAATTCAAACCTATGAATTCACTCAACTTTATGTTGACAGTTTTAGCATGTTTTTCTCAAGTGCTTAGCTATGGATGTCGTTGCTTGCTTGTTGGTGTTGCCTTGCATTGGACCAATTTTTAAGAATTATTATTATCTATGTCAACATCGTTGTCAAATTTTAAAACCTTTTATTCGCTTCCGCATATTATCGTTGGGCCTATGTAAAACTTTAACTATTTTAATCAATGCAACGATGTTGGATTTTTAAACGTACCCTTAGAGGTCGTTCTTTGTATCTTGTGTGATGTGTATTATGACGTCATGCCACCGGACACGTGTTTTCGACTAGGCCCCGTTTGGGGGTGTGACAGATAAAGGAACAATGACCCTCAAGACCGGCAAAGGGAAAATCAAGTTTTTAGGACCTTATAATTTCATAAAATGACCGAGGAAAGAATAGAAAGCAACCTAGATCCCATGGTCCTTACCAATTATGTGAATAGAAGAATTTTTAGAATGGGAAGAAAGAATAAAAAATTGACAAGAGAACGAGATAAGATTTAACAAATGGAGAAGTAAGGTGTTTGATGATAAAAACCTAGTAGGACACAACTTCTTTATTTATGAGTTAGAGAAAGAGGATAGTAGTGTGAATGATGTGGGAGCCACGTAAGGAGAGTGACTCCGAGTCTTGCTAGAAGACTCATTAATAAAGAAAAGCGCTTATTGAGAGGCTACCTAATCTTTTATTTTATGCATTTTAAGAGTGTTGTGTGTTTTTAATTTTCATTATTTGTCTTATATGTTTGAATCATATGTGATCATGCTTTGTTTTGTCTTTAACCTTGTCTTTATTACAATAAAAGGTATTTTACATAAAATAAGTGTTGGGGAAAACATCTGGTTTTTAAGAACCATTTCAAACATTAAGATAGATAGTTTAATTTAAAATCACACTTTATGTTTTATTTGTTTGTTTTGAGTCATATGTTTGTACTAACCGTTTTTGTGGCTTATGCAGTAAAAATTTTCTAGGAAATCATTAATAGGATATGTTTGCAAAAAATTTTCCAGAAAACGAAGAAATAAAATTTCATAGTGTGTGGAGACGGCGTGAGGATTAAATCCTGACATCATAACCAATGTAGCAAAAGAAATTTGCATTTTTTCGAATTTATGAAAAGTTATTTTTTTTTATTTCAAGAATTTTTAATTTTTCAAATTTTTTGCAGAAAGCCACAATTACATTAATACTAACATTCTATCTTTATTGCTTTTTTAAGATTTTAATTTATGATTAATAGGGTTGTATATTATTTCCCGCCGATTTTACTCATGGTGTAGTTGTCTTTGTCTTTGATTCACAGGTTATATTTGTAACATCCGAGAATTTTCGAATTTTTAAATGACGATTTCAATCGTTGACTTTTAGGATCTGGCTTGACTTATAAGAACGACCATCTAAATCACGTTTTCACGGCTGATAGCCCATTAATCGTGCTGATCTTTTTCTTACCTTCCTAGGGTTAGAGTTTTATATCGCCCAGAGGATGCGGAGAGGAGGAATATGGAGGTGGTACTGCTAATGCACGGCTGTTGCAGATATAGGTATTAGTGATGGAATTATACTTCCTGTGGATTGGTGTAGGTTATGGGATTTGAGAGATGCTGTAGTGATGTTTGGGAGGAAGTTGAGGAGTTTAAGGCAGTGGTTAGTGCGACAGGACACGAGAGAGATCGATGTTGATCCATTGGTTATTGGTTGATAGGTTTGAGTCTTCTGAGGTAGGTATTACATTATCCTTGTGGATACTATTTATGATATAGGTCATTACATGTCAGAGGTTAGTATTGATAGGATCTACTGAGCACTTGCCGCTAATTAAAGACGTTGGAGATAGTCAGGTGGTAGCTGTGTTGGCGACGAGCGAGCTAGTTTGGTTGTGCTGGTTTAGGGAGTTCGGAACTGGAGTACCTTAAGGTTTGAGTTATGTTGAGTATAGGAGATTCGGATTGACGTATTCATTGGCACATGGCACTTCACATGAAGGAGTTTTGTCAGGTTCTTTGGGTTCCTTGATGATACTCAGGAGGAGTCTTAGGTGGTTGGAGCTCACTATATGTGAGAGACACTTTGGGTTTCGCCTTAGATAGTTTGTACCAATGAGTCACTTGTCTAGGTACATTCAGATCATGGCTCGGTCGCAGGATCTAGATGTTTAGCACGTAGTAATAATCATAAATGCTCCTATGTCCTATTTTGGGTTGGTTGTAACCGAATTATCCCCCCCCACCCCCCCCCCCCCCCCCCCCCCCCCCCCCCCCTCCCCCCCACGCTTTTATTCGTGAATTGAAAAGCTTGTTGTTGATTCTCTCGGTATTATTCTTTATGTTATGTACTTGTTCTGAACCAGAATGAAGAAGGAAACAAAGACAGGTCGAGGATGAAGTGACTTTGAGACGTGCTCGACTGTACGGGACTTTCCGGAGGTCTTTCCAGAGGACTTACCTGGATTACCGCCAACGCGACAAGTTGAATTTCAAATCGACTTGGTCCCTGGTGCTGCACCCGTGGCATGAGCTCCGTATAGATTAGCATCGACAGAAATACAAGAAATTGTCTACTCAATTACAAGAGAACTTTCTGATAAAGGGATTTATAGACTTGTTCCTCACCGGGGAGCCCCGGTCTTGTTTGTCTAAAAGAAAAATGAATATTTTCGGTATGTGTATCGATTACCGTGAAAATGAATAAGTTGGACGGTGAAGAACCGATTCCACTTACCAAGACTTCAACGACCTGTTTGACAGTTACAAGGATCAAGAGTCTACTCTAAGATAGACCTGAGATCTGGTTATCACCAACTCAGAGTTCGAGAGGAAGACATTCCAAAGACAGCGTTTAGGATACGTTACGGTCACTATGAGTTTCAAGTGATGCCGTTTGGACTGACCAACGCACCGGTGGTATTCATGGATCTGATGAATTAGGGGTGCAAATCGTACCTAGATAAGTTCGTGATCATTTTTATTGATGACATCTTGATCTACTCCAAGAGCAAAGAAGAGCACGCCAGAGCATCCTTAAGTTAATTTTGGGAGTTTCGTGAAAAAGGGAATTGTCGCTAAGTTTTCAAGTGTGATATTTTGGCTGTCGAAGGTACATTTGTCTTTGTACGTGATTGATAGTGAGGGCAGTCACGTGGACCCGGCTTAGACTGAGTCAATCAAGAATTGGGCATCACTAGACTCCGATAGAGAATTCTTTAAATTTCTAGGTTTGCGGCTATAACAACGATTTATTGAAGGGTTTATCAAATATTGCAAATCTATGACGAAGTTTTACACTAAACGAATGTGAAGTTTGATTGGAGTTGCAATGGCAAATGCTGCATTTTCAAAATGTTGAAGCAGAAATTTGTGTAGTGTACCGACTTTACCTTTAACCGTAGGTAGTGGAAAACTCGTGGTTTACTGTGATGCGTATCGTAAGGATTGGGGCAGTTTTGATGCAAAGGGAGAGTCATTGCTACGTGTTAAGCCAACTTAAAGATTCATGAGAAGAATTTCACTACACATGACTTAGAGCTTGGAGCTGTAGTATTTTGCTCTCTAGAAAAAATAGTGGAGACATTATGGTATAGCACGAAGTGCGTTGTGTTCACTGACAAAGGAGTTTTGCAAACATATTCTAGATCAGAAGAATTAAACATGAGACAACGTAGATGGTTAGAGTTGTTGAGTGATTACGATTGGGGGAACGTTATTATCCGGAAAAAGGAACGTGGTGGCGAATGCCTTGAGCCAAAAGGAACGGCTTAAGCCACTACGAGTTCGAGAATAGTGTTGACCGATTAGTCTGAAGCTCCTCTATGCAGTTTGTTTGAGCTCAGGTTGAGGCGAGAAAGGAGGAGAATTATGGAACAGAAGATCTGTGTGGTATGATTAAGAAGCTAGAGCCACGTGTTGATGGAACGTTGTGCTTAAATGGGAAAAGTTGGATACCTTGTCGAGTAAGGAAACTGATTATGCATGAGTCGCATAAGTTAAAGTATTGGTTAATCCTGGATCGAACAAGATGTACCAAGATTTAAAGGAGTGTTTTGGTGGCCGTATATGTAGCGCTGAGATTGCCTCAATACGGCACGTAAAAATGTTTGACCTGTGCCACAAAGTCAAGGTCGAATACCAAAAACCATCTGGTTTGTTGGTTCAACCCGTGATCCCAATATGGAAGTGGAAGAACATTACTATGGATTTCGTAACTAAATTACCAAAACATCAACTGTTCAAGATACAGTTTGGGTAATTATTGACCGACTCACAAATTATTGCTCATCTTACCAATAAGGAAAACCGTCTCAAGGGAGAAGTTGACGAGACAAATACTTGATGGAAGTAGTCTCCGAGGAATGGTAGTGCCAGTTTTCGGTTATTTATGATAGAGACAGAAGGTTTACCTCTCATTTCTAAGAAATACCTAACGAAGCCATAGGTACTCAATTGGATGTGAGTATGGCTTACCATCTACAGAATCGATGGATCAGATTGAAAGAAAAAAACTCATCGAGACTTTAGAGGACATGCTACGTGCTTGGTGATGGATTTATAGGAACTGGTTGGGATAGAAAACCTACCTTTGGGAGGAGTTTTTTACAACAACAGTTATTCACTTGTATCAAGGCTGGCACCGTTTGAAAGCTCTCTTTTACGCGAAAATGTAGATCGCCTATTTATTGGGTTGGGGTTGGGGACGCTTAGCTCACTGGTCCAGAAATTGTTCATGAAACAACTAAGAAGATCATTCAGATCAAAAAGAGAATTCAAGTTGCCCAAGATAGGCAGAAGAGCTATGCCGATAGGAGGCGTAAAGCCTTTTAGAATTTGAGGTTGGAGACAAGGTCATGTTGAAAGTGTCGCCATGGAAAGGGGTGATACGTTTTGGCAAACAGGGGAAGCTGAACCCTCGTTATATAGGACCTTTTAGGATTATTGCTAAAGTGGGAATGCTTGCTTATCGACTTGAACTTCCAGAGCAGTTAAGCCGAGTTCATAGTACTTTTCATGTTTCCAATCTGAAGAAGTGTTTCGTAGACGAACCCCTAGCTATTCCGTTAGAAGAAATCCAGATTGATGACAAGCTAAATTTCATTGAGGAACTAGTTGAAATTATGGACCGAGAAGTTAAACGGCTGAAACTCAAAGGCACGCATTCAATCGTGACAGGTATGATGGAATTATTTTGAGGGAACGGGGGGGGGGGGGAGGCCCAAGTTTACTTGGGAGCGCGAGGACCAAATAAAGAAAAAGTACCCTCAGCTTTTCGTTAATCTGGAACCCACGTCTTAAGCTTTGAGGACAAAGCTTCTTTAACGGGGGAAGAATGTCACACCCAGAGATTTTTAGGTCAATATTTTAAACTTTTCCGACAATTATTTTTGACTTTTATACGTTAAGTTTGAATCTGGCGGTTTACCGGGAGGTAAACCCGCGTAAATCTAAAAAACGTCATCAGAGCATTTCAGTGCATCTGGATATTCATCTGTTTAGCATATTATATGAGTTATTTATCTTTTCATAAGTGTTTTGTAGTTTTACATCACTTCCGATATTTATTTTTACGCTTTATGTCTAATTGAGTTTTCGCGTTTTTGGACTAACGAACCAGAAAATCGAAATCTTTTGTGTAAACTTTAGTTAAAGTTCCATCTCGTATTACTAAAGTCTAAAATTTCTTCAACTTCCCTCTTGTTTTATGTTAGACGCCTAAACTCTAACCAATCGCAGCTTTAGGCCTTGAAATTAAGTCAAAAGGCAATCTTTTCTTGAAATTTCCATGATGTGTATGAAAGTGACACATGAGGAAGTCCATTTCATGCACACTCATCCATCCAAGCCAAGACAAATGCATGCTTACACCCTTTGACTTGTACATTTGACTAGAAATTTAAATTTTAGGACCTAATTCATGAACCTTAATTGAAATTTTTGAACCAAATGGTCCTTGTGGCTATGTTCGGCCGAACCACACACAAACACACTTTTGGTGTGTCATGGTTGCTTACATTGGTCTAATGGTGACTCAAAAACTAGACCTTATCCTATATAAACAATGTGTATACTATTTTAAGTCTTTATTATTTAACAAAGTCACAATAAAAAAATTGCTCTCCCTCCTTCCTCTTGAAGCCCACGGCTCACACACACCCTTTTAGGGTTTTCATATCTTTGATTTCTACGCAGATCACACTTCCAAATTCATTTCAAGTACCTTCTAAGGTGTTTTGAAGCTTTGGTTCTTTGATTTTAAAGGGTTTTTTCAGATCTGCAACTTAGGGTTTTGGTTATTATTTTGGGTTTTTCTAGATCTAGTGATTTTTGGGTATAGATTTGTGATTGCAACTTCTTGTTCTTCATTTGTAAGTTTCTAGATTATTTCTTTCTGTTCGGTTTTCTATATTCTTTTCTTATATGTTCATAGATCTACATCCATTTGGTTGTGTTTCAATTTTTGAATGATTTTAAAGACAAGATTGTATAAATAATGGTGTTCCATTTGTCTTCATATTGTTAATTATTTGTTTGGGAGTAAGAGTTGATGAGTGTTACAAACAATAGAAATGAAAGGGATTAGGTTGATTTAGGTGTGGATTAACTGTTTAGGAATTAGGCTAGATTAGGCACTATTGTGAAGTTTGGGTAGATTTTGGTTGTGTTTTCTACAAAAAGTGCTTGCTGTCCTAAATTTGTTTTGAGGTTTTGGTCGACCTAAAAATGTTTTCATTAGGCATAAAAGTAGTTTTTGGAGAGCTCGTTTCGAAATACGATAGTTTTTTCATATTTCACACTTTAAAGAAACGGATTTAAAACGTCCAAGTTATGGCCTATTGAAACTTGAAAATTTTTTGGCGAAACAAATTGAATGTTGTGAATGAATAGTTAAAATGGGTTTTCGGGTACACTTTCGGATTTTTTGGACTTTCTAAACATAGCAAATACATATTGTAAAACTTATATATTATATTGGTATTGTTTAATGACGCCGTTCAACATATGTTGGGAAAGCCATAAATGTTACTAAAAATAGCAACTGTTTTGTAGCATTTAGCGGAACTGTTTAGAAAGTTAAGTAATTAAGGCTAGTTAGTGCGTTTTGACTTATGGAAACTTAACAATTATAAGGGGCGGTATTAACGTCCCGAAACTAAAAACTTTCTTAAAATAGAAACTTACTAAAAATGGAAACTTTTTGATAAACGCCGAAACTTAAAGAAAAACTATATGATTTCATTTCATCATGTCTTGTTAATCTTACTAAGCAATCACACATGGATGTCTTTTGGTGTGAAACATGTTGTGGCATTTCTTGGCGTAATTTTCGTGTTTTGTGACGCGTTATTATCTAGTCGTCGCTAGATTTCCATATCTCCTTTTTCTTGCGTGATTTTCATTTGCTTCATTTTGCTAAGGTTTGTTCATTTTAGCACCTATGTTATATTACTGTAATTTTCTTAATTTTGGGGTGAGAAACATTGCTTGTTTTCAAACTATGGACACAGTTACTTTACGTTTCCTTTTCCTGATTACGTGTTGCCTAAGTAACGAATAGACCACTAATGCCCGAATTATCATGAACCGTCAATTGCTTAACTATCCATACTTGTTAAGTGAGCACGAATGTTGTAAATAGATCTATTGGGAGTAATTATCCCTATCCAGGTAGTTCTCTTACTAGATTCGGAGGTCCCGCAACAAACGGGATATATACCATAATCGAATGTCATAGGTTGATCCTTGTTCGGATTATGCTCTAGGGTGTGGAATACTATTTGTCATATAAAATGCTTCCTTTTAAATTGAGCTTCGGTGTCATGAGCTTAGTGCAACAGTAAATACATTCTTTTATGTGAAGTTGTATCTGTTATAATTGTCATGTGCGTACTGTGAACTTGTGGTCCACCTTTAATATTAAATTCAAACCTATGAATTCACTCAACTTTATGTTGACGTTTTTAGCATGTTTTTCTCAGGTGCTTAGCTGTGGATGTCTTTGCATGCTATTTGGTGTCGCTATGCATTGACGATTTACAGATACGCTATTATCTATGTTAAATATCGTTGTCAATTTCTAAAATTTTATTCGTTCGATATTATCTTACAGGTTTTTTTTTATTGGGTTTTCAAAACTTTAATTATTTTAATTAATGCAAGATGTTAGATTTTCAAACGTACCTTAGAGGTCTTCTTTGTATCTTGGTGTGTGATGTGTATTATGACGTCACACCCCCGGACACAGTGTGTTCGTCCAGGCCTATTTGGGTGTGTCAAAGTTGATTCCTAACTATCCAAAAGAAACTAGTTCTAATAACCTTAAACAGATTATTAACTCCTCTGATAGAGTTTCTTGTGCTTTTTAGTATATTTAGTAATTAGGGCGGAGTCCGGTGGTTCCTTACCCACTAGGGATGGAGTGTTAAATCATCCTCTATTACCTGTTTGATCCATATTGATATTGGTAATTAGAATAATGGGTTCATAGCAGATCCAAACCACCCAACAATACCAGAACTAGGGGTTACTCGTAGTCAAGGAATATCTAACGAAACAATGATCAGACAAAGAGATCAAAAATAATTAACCAATGAATAATTAATAAATTAAATGACAAGAACAAAATTACACATAATAAATATCAAGAATAACAAATTAAGCCGAGATAAATAATCATTATAAAATTATTAAATTCAAATCAAAACTGTAATTGTTGAGAAATCATGTACAAATCATGTTGAAATAATGCTCCTGATCTTCTAGTTGGATCCCGTGACGAACCCCGAAGGGGTTCGCCCTATACCCGAATCAAGCAGGCAAGCAACCTGCTCTTCTTCCTTTTTCTTCTTGCTGTTCGTCGCACAACATAGGGCAACACCAATGAATGAATGAATTTAGAATGGAATTTCATTCTATATTTATACTAAAATAATACTTTGGCATATGCAAGTGTAGTCCCTCGTCTTTTAGTGCTACTCTTGTATTAATCATGAAACTTCTATTATTTGTGGCAATATTCGGCCCCTGTGATGGACTCATAATTTACGAGTAACACAATACACGTTTACGCCAGTAACACTCCAGACGCGGCTTTCCTTTATTAAGAGATAATTTTGGTTACGGCGTAATTAACAATCACGTTGCGCCGTAACCCTTAGTCAACAACAATATAATTTTCATAATAATAGATTACGGCATAACTATATGGGACGTTACACCGTAAAGTCTCGTCAGCACCGAATCTTCGTATTAAATAAATGATTACGGTGTAAATCCTGCAGGACGTTACGCCGTAATGTTGACTTTGCAAAAGTTTCTTTTTATTAATATAAAATGTTATGGGTATACTTTAGTGGGTTTAGCCGTAATTGCTTTGATGAATGTGTCATGCTTGGGATAATTTGGCGTAACCTTTCGAGGTGTTTACCCCGTAAAGTCTCTAAGAATCCGTATTACTTTGCATTTTTAGTCCCTTTTCCATGTTTCTTGTTACATTCTTGCATTTTACCTGAAAATAAAAATATAACAGTAAATGTATCGTTTTTAAGTATTTAAGAAACAAATGGGCAATGTAAATATGAGGGGTAAATTGACACTAATAAGTATTAAATATTTGATGTTATCATTTACCTTTAGGTAGGAGCTACAATTTTGCAACCACTATTTTCAAGAAAGAACAATGATATCCGACTATAAAACAAAGAGTAATGCTGCCGAGAATTTTTTTGTTGATTTGACAGCTAAATCAGCATAATATGAGATGTTTTATGACGACTATAGTTTTTGTGTTATAGAGTTTATGATTATGATTAGATAAAAAAACTAATAAAATGAAAATATAAAGCGAAAGAAAATAATTAATCGGGATTCCTCTAAATCATCAGCGAGTAGCCGACGATGAGAAAATAACTAGTATGTGATGGATTGAACATAAAGCTTTGATACAATGTAAATAGTAAAATAATATTTGATTGAATGAACTACATGTGAGACATGTATTTTTATAATATGCACTTAGCTTTGGCAACTAGCAACATAACCATAGCCCTAAACCTAATGAACTATAGACCCAAAATTAAGCTTGAACCTAACCTAATCATCTAACACACCCTCGCATCTTAAATGGGAGGTTTCTGAATGAACAAGCTGCATAAAATGTTAAAATCATCTTCTTCCTTTTGTCTTCTTTTTAGTTTTGTTTGTTTCTTCCTTTTAGTCTAATTACATAGAGGTAAAGTTATATTTGGCAACAAAATTGTATATTGTTTCACCGGAACTCATAATTAGGTTTAAGCCAACTAACCTAAGCTAATCCTCCAACACTTGATTCTGTTTTTGACCAGGCTTCATGCCTTGATGCCCGATGGCAGGCCCATTTCCAGTGGACCTTTTATTGACTCAATGTTGGTTTCAATATAAGAATAACGTTATTTTTATTTATATTTTTCATTAACTGTGCTTATATGATTGCAATGCTTAATAAATAAAATTAACTTACGCACAGGTAAAAAGAGACGTATGCTATAAAATAATAAACAAATTTAAAAGTGTTCCATTTAGTCACTCAAACAAAAAATTTACATAATAATAGAACACTATCGAAACCTTGAGTGATTAAAACGTAAGACTTTTTAAATTTGATTATTATTTATAATAAAAAGGAATAAAACTGAAAGTTGGTTACTATTTCATTATTAACCAAAAATATATTCACATGACAATAAAAGTCTAGCAAGAATGTTGAAACAAAAGGCCTTATAAAGAAACCAAAACTAAGTAGGGGTGAGCAGAAAAACCAAAAAAATCAAAAACCAAAACCGAACCGGACCGAAAACAACCGAACTGAACTAATAACCGAACCGAATTGGCCAAAACCGAATCGAACCGAACTACAAATTTGGTTTTCGAGTTGGATATGGGTTTGACAACCTGAACCGAAAACGCTTTTATATTAAATTAAATATACTATATATACTATTATATATATATATTATATATTATATATATATATATATTATTTTTTTAAAGACATTAAATTTTTTTATCTAACATAAAAAATAACTTTTTTTGGATGTACTATCTATGTAATTTTTTTTTTTTAATTAAAATTTCGTAATTTTGGTTATTCGGGTCAACCCAAAAACCGAACCGAATTCAGATTCGGTTTTCGGTTCGGTTCGGTTGAAATCTAGTTCGATTCGATTCGGTTTTTGGGAGATTTTAACCGAACTAACTGAATAACCGTGACCCAAACCGTTTAAACCACCTAAAACTAGGCATCTGCAATCACAAGGAGCCAACCATGGGGTCCCCAGTACATGTATATACAAGAATTAGGCAATGCAAATTGAGAAATCAAACAGTACAGACTGACACGAAACCTTGAATCTGTAAAAATTATTGCAGACAACATTTCTTGTTTTGCCAATCTAACGTGGATCTTCTTTTTCGCTCGTCTCACGATCCATTCATTACTTTTAGTTTGATGTTCTTATGACGAATGTGCCTAGAGGTCTTAGGTTCGAACCTTGGGGAGAAAATTAATCCCTCTTTGACCACGAAGGTTCCGTGCTATCGAAAAGGGTAGATGCCATGAGATTAGTCAGCCGCATGTCGGCGTCGATAACATGTGTCGGCTCGTAATATTGTGAGTCGGAAACTGGAATTTACAAAACAACAAACAAACAACTCTTGTATTCCTTCTTTTCATTTATAGTATCCAAAATTCCTTATAACGATTCCAAAGTGAAGAACGCTTAGAATAACAACGTTCCCGTTGATTGAATATAGTTCACCAATAGAGAAGGGGTTAACATTCTCAATATTCCACTAATTATAGATCTTTCCCCTCACACAAACTGCATAGAACCAAACTATGAACACATGATAACGTCACATTATCACAACTTGGGAACAAAAGTGACTAAAATAAATGCCTCTTTTATCAAGCTCATCTCAAATCGAAAGTGTTTCTTTCAAAGCCATTCAAACAAAAATATTGACTAGACCTCTAAGCAAGCACACCAATTATAATTCAGTTAATTAAGTAGTCCATTCAGCTAATCATTGACTTGTGATCATGATTATGATTTTCTTTTATTTATTTTTGTTTGCTTTAATATATATATCTGAGGGTACATCTAACTTTGAGGTTCAGAGTTTATCCCTGAAATGATCTTTACAGTAGCTAGGTTTTCTTACAACTTAACTTTGAACATGCTTAAAACGCACTTAGACTGAAATATCATCACTTTAGTATCCTTAACATCTACCTCATGATTCCTGATAGAAGCCTATAGGTCTTTATGTACCCTTGTATTGATTTAAATTTCAGCAATTAATTAATTTAAGGGCTCGTTTGGTTTGTGGTTGGGTTTATGATTAGGATTAGGATTTGGATTTGGATTTAAATTTAGTTTAGGATTTAGATTTGGGTTTGATGTAGGAGAGAGAAAATATAATATAATATAATTAAATTATTATTATTTAAAATTATATGTAAATATAAAAAAAAGAGTTTATACATGTGTGCGAGAGAAAAGAACAAAAAATAATAATAAAAAAAATTATATAGTGGGTGTGTCAGCGGATTTGCTTATCCCTGCCTTATGTGTGTGGATTTGATCATCCCCCAAAATATGGGTTGAGTCCAGATTTTTATGACACGAATTTAAACCAAACGAGGCAACTTGCCTCTAAGTCCTAAACCCATTCATTAATACCTTAAGCTAAACATCAACATCTGAATCATCACATACCCTATTTTTTATTTCTTTGTGTGTCCAATTTATGATAAATCAGAGGTACGCAACACAGAAACAAGACACAAAGAACACAGGTTAGTTACTGCGCCTAACACGCATATTTTATTGTATACACCCCAAATCTGGGTGTAGGGAATGTTGAATATCTGAGGGAGTTACATTTACAAATCAATAGCACAAGATATGAGAACGACCACTAAACGTGTCGTTTGAAAAAGATACATTGGTTTACACAAATTAACTTGTTTATGACTAGACTCTATGGCTTCAATTGTTAACTATTAAATAAAGATTATTTTTTTTGTTTTTTGTTTTTTGGTTTTTTTTGTTTACTTTTTTTTTTTTTATTTTTTTTTTTTGGTTTATAACAATTGTCCACAAGTATGTAATATGACACTAAATCCTAAATGTGACTCTTCATTTTTGTCCTCCAATTTATCATGAACACGGGGCCTTTTTGACCAGTAAATCCATAATTAAAACGTCATACATAATGTTGGTGATTTCAGAGGTTGTTGGATATCAAGTGTTGGAAAGCAGTTTTCCATTGTGTATGTATATGCATACATTTGCTAACTTCATAAATATAGTTAATGTACGTTTGTCATAAGCTCATACACTGAAGCTCGACATGTATGAATGCCATAAATTGCATTAAATGCCGTGAATGATGTTGCTAACCTGCCAACATCCAATCCGACATCGGTATACATTTGTTGTCCGACATACATGCACAGTGAGCGCTACTCACCCAAAAGGGATGTCAATCCCAAATAGTTATTATTAATAACATACGCGCTTATATTATAGTAAATGTCAGTTCATGATAATGGGCTCAGTGGGTTATCGCTACTTAGGCAAACACGTAATCATTGTATATAATGTACACTTGTGTCCATTTGTAAAACAAAGCATGTTCTCTCACCAAAGATGTAAATCATTTTAAATAATTGTAAAACATGGGGTATGAATCTACCTCAGTAGGTAGTCTTTTGTATGATAAATATATCCAAGTATGGCAAATGAATCACACCGTCAAATACCTAAGTAAATACGGCCAGTCTTAGTCTAAAGTTTTTAGGCTAAAGACTTGATGTATTAAACTACAATAGATTGCTAGGTTTATATATATTTTATTTACTATATAATATATTTTATATTATATATATATATATATATATATTTTATATAATATTTATATACATATATATTTTTATATACATTACATATACATATATATACATATACTATATGACATACATATACATATACATAATATAATATACATATATATACATATACATTTATATATATATATATTGTAACATTCAGAGAATTTTCGACATTTTGATCTGACGATTCATTCGTCGACTTTTAGGGTCTGGCTTGACTTATAAGAATGACTCTTCTAAAGACCGTTTTCACAAATCGGACCTAATAGCAATCTAAGTGAACGACATTCCCCCACCCCCCCCTCCCCCCCCCCCCCACTCCCCCCCCCCCCCCCCCCCCCCCCCACCCCATGAACAATTTCAGTTTTGCCCGAGACCTGGAAACGAGCCGAAAAGGGCTAAAACAGCACCGCAAACATTTTTCGAACAATATACAACGCGGACACACAAAAACAATTAAATTTGTTTTTAATTATCAGTATTTATTTAATATTTTATTAAATAAATTAGTCATCATTTTAATTAAAAGCGTTGCGGATAACGCGAATATTCGAGTTGAAATCAAATTTTATTTAGGACAAGACGAAACCGGTTCACAAAATGAATAACAGATATTTTATTAAATGATATAAAATATTTATGAAACATTATCAAGTAAATACTCATTTTTATCAGAAAAATGATTCGAAAAACAATGGCGCAAGTTTCAAGAGTTGAATCATACGTTAAGTCGCTCAAATGAGTCCCGAACCGCTTTTATCAAAAAGCATAGGAAAAAGTTACACTTTATACCCTCAATTACTAACACTTGTCACATTTCAATTAAGTTTTAAAATAAATACATTTTTTTACTACAAAATTTCATTTCCATCTTAATATACACACACACCACATATAAACACTCTCTTTTCTCTCCCCTCCATTATTTCCGGCGAAACCATGCCGCCGCCGGCCGCCGCCGGAAAACTTTTCCGGCGGGCTTTTCCGGCCAACACCCAAAAAGGCTCCTCGTCACCGGATCTATCATATCCACCAACTCACTCTCGGTCACGCGCCGTCACCGCCACCACTCGACCGCCGCTGCCACACCACCGCCACTCCATCATCACCATAACACCACCATCATCATCTTATCATCATCAACACCCCGTCACCCCGCCCCCATCTCCACCGAAACCACCACGACAGTCGCCAAGGTGCGCGTGGTTTTATAACCACCAACAACAGGTGCGGTTGGTTTGGTCTTAACCCGAAAAGAATGCGTCGGGTTTGGTTTTGCACCGGCAAGGGGTGCGGGTTGGGTTCGGGTCAGCCACCCTACGAGGGTGCGGGTGGTTTGTTAACAACCAAGGGACGCAGTTGGCTGTCGAAAACAGCCGGTAGGGTGCGTTGGTTGTGGGTTCACAGCAGCAAGGGTGCGTGGGTTGTGGGTTTATAACACCCGACGAGGGTGCGTTTGGGTCGGGATAGGCTGTGGGACAGCCGAGACAGCCGGGTTTGTGGGCTCGGGTAGACCCGAAAAAGGGTGTGTCGGGTTGTTGTGGTTTACAGCCGGGTATAGGAAGGGGGGTGTGTGTCGGGTTGTTGTGGTTCACAGCCGGGTATAGGAAGGGGATGTGTGTCGGGTGGGGGTGTGCGTCGGGTGGCTGCGGGGACAGTCGGGGCAGCCGAGGGTGAGTCGGGTTCGGGTTAAACCCGACAAGGGTGTGTTTGGTTTAAGCGTTATAGCAAGATTTGAGGTGTGTCGGTTCGGGCTGTGGGACAGCCGGGTTGACAGCCAGGACCAGCCGGGGGGTTGGGATTCGGGTCAACCGCCATACGAGGGTGCGGGTTGGTTTGTATCAGATTAGGGTGCGTTTGGCTTAACGGGTTTGCATAAAGGGGTGTTTGGTTTGTTGAATAACACAAAAAGGGTGCGTTTGGTTTGCGTGAAAGTCTAATAGGGTCCGTTTGGTTTGGCAGTTTATGCCAAACGAGGGTGTTTGGTTTGGCAGTTTATGCCAAACGGGGGTGTTTGGTTTGGCAGTTTATGCCAAACGGGGGTGTTTGGTTTAAGAGAGAGAAGCGAAGGACGTGTTTGGTTTAGCGGAACAACGAGGAAACAACGAGGGTTCGTTTGGTTATATATATCAAAACAACGAACATAACGAAAGGTT
>BQNB010117697.1:0-11299 GCA_026074375.1 Tanacetum coccineum
TTGCAAATGGTACATTATATGAGTAATGTACTTTGTAATAATGATATTAAGATATTGACTTGACATGTTATGATGTTTGTTTGACATATATGTGGATAGGATTGCCATAGGTAGGTTGCGTGAGCTCGTCAACTTTAGATATGCAAGCTATGTTGCATATTGAGATATTGGTAATGCAAGTAATGTAATAAAGCGAAAAATTTCCCTGAAAAAGGTGGTTCGTATATAATAGATAGATAGTACATTGCATCTAACTTAATAGATGGATATTTACATTGATGAAAATTTACGGGTTGTTATAACTTTCTAGAAAGTAAAGAACATAAAGAAGATATTCAATCTGCAAGTGTTATTGAGTCACCACATTGTTGAGTCTCTCATCATTCTTCCACCATGAAAGAACTACCTCATTTCACATCCCACCTTTATTCCTCAACATTGTCAACCAACAAAACACCAAACAAACCTTTGAATTCCCAGTCATCCACTTTTGTCTCGATAGGATCATCTGCACATCAATTGTTAGTGCAAATGATATATCAATATTTTCTATCAACCTCTCGTCAACACGTTTCTTCTTTGGTATCACTCAACCTATCCTACTTTTCGGCTTTATGGAATCATTTTTATTCACATCCAAGAGCACATCGTCTCCATCCTCTTCTTATTTTTCTTTTTATTCTTTTAAAGTATATATATATATATATATATATATATATATATATATATATATTGAGTAGGGATCTAGTGAGAAGTAAATTAAAATAAGAAGTGGTGAGAAGTGACTAAAACGACACATTTGAGATGCAACAACTTTTATTAGATGCATTTCTATTCATCTAGATGCACCATTTTGAGTTTCGAAAGTTAATTTTATGTGTAGATGATGCAAATTTATTTTTATGATTTTGGCACACGTAGATGACCAAAAAATAAGAGAAATCATGAAAAACATCTAATATACGTATATGCATCTAATTAAAAGCTAGAACACACATTATGATGTATTATAATGCATCTAAGATTATAAAGATGCATCTAATTTAAGTCGGTGCATCTCGGATATGCGGTTCTAGTTACTTCTTATCCTTCTTATTTTAAGAAAACTTCTCATTTGATCCTAACTCTATATTTTGACATATTTTACCAAGATATTAAGTGTCATTCGTCTACTTTTAAAAGGTTATTCTCATAATATTTTTGTGTCAATCAATAAACGAATCTCATTCTCGTTTATTAAAAGTCGGTCTAATCTTTCTCCATAAACATACGTCTCGATTCTTTTTATTTCATCATTTAGGTTGTTTTTAAAATAATGATTACTTGTGTCTAGTTTCTACTTCTCTTTCAAAGTGTCATACTTTAGAATAATAAAACTTAGAAGTGCATTTCTAGTTCCTCGCTAATGTTTTGCTATATGTATATGTGCACTTGTCTACTAACTTTGTTTTGTAGCACAACAATATCTTGATTCCTTGGTTCCTCAAACAAGGGGGAGCATACACCGAGGGGGAGCACTTGCAAGCGCTCTACTCATTTAAATTGCATCGAACTTCTTGAGCATCGATGGTAATTTATTTGATCCATGGATCCGTTAAAGTCAATATACAAGGAATGATATTATCATGGAGACGCAATGAGCAAGGGGGAGCTAGGAGATATGTGGTTAAATAGCATGGATTTAGTTAAATCGTGATGATAGAAGACTTCAATGGGATGATGCAAGCTCACCTTTATAGGAATATAGGATCGGGGATTGTCAAGTACAATGAAGGGCTCATTCATACTCCAAATACTTCACCTCCTCCACTTCAAAATCACCCTTAACCTTAAGGTCCTCCTCTCATACCTTCAGCTTATATACTCGAAGTACCTACCTTCTTCTCTTGCCTACTTCTCATTTCTCATGACCTTTCCTAAATTATCCAAGGAACACACAATCACCTTCACCTTTATTTCTCATATCTTCTCCTCATACCTCAAACCTATATACTCGGAGCACCTATCCTCTTCTCAATCCTCCAACATATATATACCCGGAGCACGTACCCTCTTCGCATGTCTTCTTCTCAAACCTCCAACCTATATGCTCCAACCATAATCCACATTATACCTTTTTGCTTCGACAAAAGGGGGAGAAGGGAGTGTAAACGAGTAAGTTTTAAACTTTACTATGTGTTATAGTTTACATAGTTTGTCATCATCAAAAAGGGGGAGATTGTTAGTGCAAATATTACGATATTTAATCTATACGATCTCTTTATGTTTTGGAGATGACAAACATGTGACTTGTAATACGTAATGTAAAGTACGCTAGTTACTCGTAATCACAAATCATCAATGCATACATACATCAACATCTCTCGACGTCTCAAATCTGCATCAACACCGATGTTTGTTTGCACCCGACATAAATCACATAAGGTATGTACAAACAAACATTAAACTTGTAGGATGATCAAAGAAATAAGTTTTTGTCTTAAAACTTCACATTTTTATAAATGTGACAAAACAATTTTTCATAATCAATTACATAAATTAGTTTTGAATTATAAAGAAATGTTTAATGTCGTAATTATTTCAAAATTCAAATCTGGTTATTTTCCCCCTTAAACAAGTGTCACTTTTACCAGACAAGTTTGTCACCACAAGAAGACAAAAACAGGAGCGTCTGTCGGGGCGGCCCCCTTAAATACGGCGGTCCCCCTCGACGGCCCCTAATATATCTGGGACCTCCGTTTCCTGACAGGCTATTTTTCAGCTCCTATAAATAGTGGGTCACCTCTAACTATTTTCATAACCCTTTTGCACGATTTTCTTTCAGTTCTTTCTCTCTCTAGATCTCACTAAATCTCTCTAAATCTTTGATCATTCAACTTGGTTAATCTTGTTTAAATGTGATCAAATCTTCTATCCTTTCCTCCTTTCCTCAAGTGCAAGAGAAGAACTTCGGTCATCTTCAAGATCCGAAGTTATGTAGTCTAGTTAATCCATTTGTAACATTTGTTACATATAAATCGAGTCCATGTCTTCGTCCTAATAATTTTCCTTCAACACCAAAGTTAAATAACAGAGTTCCAAACATAATTCAATGTATTTATTAAGATAAATGATTATCGAATATTAAGGAAAACCGAGTCCTTAAGTTTTGATTATCCACACGTCTACAAACTGCTCCCAAATGCTCAGCTAGCAATGTCTAAAAAACCTGAGAAAAAACAATGCAAAAACGTCAACTATAATCGTTGGATGAAAATTACATAAGTTTAAGTAAAAGCAAGTATACTGAAATTAGTTCAAGAAACATTCTGTCATAAAATAGAACGTTAAAACATTTGCGTGAAAAATGTTATCCGAAAGCCACAAGTAATGTTTCAAAAATCAAGTAATGTTCAATAGTGGAGCCACAAGGTTAAGTTCTAGGCCAGCTGACAGTAGAGTTCAAAGTATAAATTCAACATGAATACATTGCAACGAATACAATTTTTATATCAATTCATCTTGATTGCGCATTAGTCTCATGACACTGTAAACCTTGACGTTCACACATATCATATGCTCTTTCTTTTGCCCGTCTTTGAAGTAGATTTATTGCCTTGAAACCTAAATTCTAATACAAATTGTCCATGCTGGGTGTCTGAGCACGAAAGGATTCGATTTTCATACCCACTCAAACAGGGCTGTTCAAACCCAATAGAACTATTTACTCTTGTACGAGCGTGATTAGACTCACCCCATTATAGGCAATTACAGTTCATTAATGTGGGGTCTTTTGGCAATAAACCTACTCATATGGCAATTTGATCTTCATATTTGGGTCCAGCATTACCATAAAGTTCTTGTCCCAGTCTTATATATCGAACAAGCATGTAATCAACATGGAGTAGACAAATCATGTGTACGGCAGCAAAAGCTTTAGTAAGCAACATTCATTGTAACGCTTATGTAGTAGTAACCAGATAAGGTTATCGTTAAAACAAGCGATGTATTCGTCACCCTATAAAAATAATTATAAGAAAACCATTAAAGGGAGACAAATAGGTGGGGAGGCTATGAACTCACCTGATGTTCCAATGAGAGACAGAGCAGAAATCTGCAACATTAATAGATCGCGCTAACACAACGGAGAATGGAACAGTCTACGACCAAGAAGATGTCGCTATAATTTAACGGCTAAATCCTATTACCTGGATAATGAATTGGGTTCCCCATTAATTGTTACGTCAACTAGCGACCACGTTGATAAAAGGATTGAGGTTTCAAGTTGGAGAGAAGTACATTTGTTGGGTGGCTTAAAAAAAATACACCGAAAAGAATACAACAAAGTATGGTAATATAGACCGTATAATATTACATAGTGACAAAGAGCGGAAACAATTATTATAAATTTCATCAGGGTGGCACGAATCATATAAGAAATAGACAATCTACAAACAAACAAAAGAATAAGTCGCAACATATAATACTTTACACGTATTATTTAAGAAACGTAAGAAAAATAATCGTAACAATAATAATTTTCCACACGTTTTCGAATTCACTTAAACTAAATAAATAAAACGTTCTTGCATAAAAGTAAACACACGTTTTAAAGTTACAAAATAAGTAAAATATGACTTTCTAAAGTATTCGTGTACAAAGTAATAAGTTGGGAATTATCTAAATACCATTTACATAAACTTTAGTAATTCGTTACCGTTTAAACACATCAACGTAGTTAACTACGTTTAATAAAGAAATTTTTCGTTTATTACACGGATTTTTTGTATTATTACAAATAAATAAATCTTTCTCCAGTCTTTTATAACCTGTCATCTAAACAAGTTCTAAAATAATATAAACTTTAAATGAAAATTTACTAAGTATAACAATTTTTAGAAATTTCGGCATGACCTTGCCGTTTATACGACGTTTCCATTTTTACCAAAACTCATTGGTTTCCATTAAAACAAATCCATGTTGCAAATACCTCAATATATATCTAAACGAACTTAAACAATTTACCAAAAACATGTGTAACCAAACACACCCTTATTAGCTATTAACAATGAACCAAACGCACCCTATGTGGCTGTTATACAGCCAACCAAACACCCCTGTTTGGGGCTGCTGTCCAACGAAACAAACACCCCTGTTTGGGGCTGCTGTCCAACGAAACAAACACCCCTTAATGACTTTAAAACACAATATAAAAATACTTAATACCATATTTATTTAACCAATCTACACCACCATTTAATTCGGGTTTTAAACTTTCTAAATCTCGCAACGATGATACAAAACAAACGCACCCATTCGGGGCCACAACCCACAGAACCAAACGCACCCCTAAAGAGAATTGATGAAAAGACAGTAATGCGTCAAGCACAAGTGTGTTATGGTGTCCAGCACAGAGGTTGTTGTACCCAAACGAACCCTTAGGTGTGTGGTACAGCGAAACAAAACTCACACCCTTGGGGTGCTGTCCAAACCAAACTCACCGCATTCTTTAGAGATAACCATATAGAAACAAACAACCGGTCTCAATCAGATTCTGCTTAACTATACAAAACAAACAACACCCTATTATGCAGCTGGTAAAACAACGAGAAACGCAAACAACCTCTGTGTAAAAGTCATTATAGCAAAAACCTAACATCCCAAGGTGGAGGTGGTGGTACGGCGGCTGTGACAGCCGCGTGGTGGCAGTGACGATGGTGACGGTGGTGTGATGGTTCGGAGAAGACAGACAGGAACTGAAGGTGTAGCGGGTAGAGGTGGTATTGATGGCTGCGATGGGGGTCATGGTGGGGTGATGTGGTGCGTGGCGATGGTAGATGCGGTGGCAGAGGTGGTGTAGTGAGGATGTGGCAGCGAGGGTGGCGACGTGGTGATGATGGAGATAATAAGGTGTTATGGTGGGCTGCGGCTGAGGTGGGTGGCCGGAATGGGTGGCCGGCCGTGGCTGCCGGAGGGGGTGGAGGCGCGTGGCGGCAAGTGGATATGGGGATCGGGTAGATCGGGTCATGAGGATAACATTTTTATAAAGTTTTGGGTTCGCCGAAGTTTGGCCGGAAAAGTGGCCGGAGAAGATGACCGGAATCTTTTCCGGCGGTGGCTGTGGTGGCCGGATTGTTTTTCCGATGGAGAAGGGAGGGAGAAAGTGTTTTATGTGTGTGTGTTTTTATATGATAAAATGAAAAGAAATATATAAGTTTTATATATATATGAAAAGTTATAAAATGAATGAAAAATGTATAATAGTTTAAGGTTGATTGTGTAAATATTTCACAGGGACCAAAAGTGTAACTTTTAAGTAATCTTTTATAAAATAGTGGTTCGGGACTCGTTTGGGCGACTTAACGGATTATTCAAATTCACAAACTCCTGCGCCATTGTTTTCCAAATCATTTTTCCAACAAAAATGAGTATTTACTTGATAATATTTCATAAATATTTTTATAATATTTATAAAAATGTTTGTTATTAATATTCGTTATTTATTTAATGAACCGGTTACGTCTCGTCCGAAATAAATAAAAAATTTCTAACCCATATATTCGCGTTATCAATAAACCGTTTTTCGTACATAAAAATGAATAACTAAATTTAATAAATATTTTATTTACACTAAAAACTGTTAATTAAATATAATTTAAGTTATATTCTCGAGAGGTTCTTCTAAATCTTGCGAGGGATTTCAGTCAAATTCTTGACTTACATTTTCGGTCTCGGTCAAAACTAAAAAGATGTCCGGCAATAGTCGTTTTAATACCATCAAATTTCTTTAGAGACCGAAATGAATAAAAACGGATTTAGCAGTTCGCTTTATAATACGTCCAGTCTTATAAATATCATAGATCTTTTTTCGTATCAAGTCGAATAAGTTAAAAATAAATTTATAAACGACAAACATGTAATAATGAATATGATTTATTATTTAAATATATTCCGAAAATTGACGGTTGTTATATCTCTCTAAATCTTTGATCATTCAACTTGGTTAATGTAACACCCCCAAACTAACACTACGACAGGACGGAATACAACATTGTGGGTGCTACTTCAGAGAATATCATTCACGAGTCACTGGTACGTAAAAAACGACTTTAAAAAGAAACGTTTAACTAATAAAAATTTTCATTAAAAGATCAGAGTTACAAGGTCCCACTAGAAGTTTGATTTATAACAAACAGTATTCTCAATGATAAGTTTGCAACGGTGAACAATTTGTAGAGAGAGATGAAAGCATTGAACCAATGTACACAAGTACACCAACGCTCAGGTCCTCTGTCTCGATCATCCGCACTTCATCCATCCAAATAAGCAGCTTATACCTAGAATAAACATGCTATCTGTCAACAAAAATGTTGAGTGAATCCATAGAGTTTATAAATGTAAATTCCGAACACAAGTATCGTTTAAAATCATCATTACATAACGATGTGGATCAGACACCGTTATAGGGGATTATTATAAGCCTCATACATTGAACGTTACCATATCAATATGTTGGTGTCTATGTTTCCCAACAAGGTATGCCCACTATACACCCTCGTTAAGTGCATATTACTCTCTATACAACGCATCCGTTGTGCCATTACCCGACACGAGACGATAGCTAGTCGTCACGGATTGGAGGAGGCACCCTCCAAATAGTACTATCCATGTATAAGCGTCTACCATTACCCGGTAGCTAACAATTCATGATTTCCGCGGGACTTTTTCATCAACGAGTTAAACTAACTTATAATAATCAAGGCTACTAGCATACATTCGGTCCCTTGTGTTCTATTTTAAAAACCAAGCATGTTATCCCCCTCGCGGGTCAAATAAAACGAATTAAAATAATTAAAGCGAGGCTATGAACACACCCTTGATCAATAACCGGTGATCAAATAAATGAAGTCAGCACGATAATCCATAAATGCGAAATCACGAACCTATTATAGAGGTCGCATCGATTACTATAGATCCGAAAAGTATGTTTGATCGATGCTACATCGTATCAAAAAATCATATATAACTATCTATATATTATATATATATATAAAATATATATATATATATATATATATATATTCATACATGTGATGAGAAATCCACTTGCGCCTTAGATCCTAAAACCCCACAGTATTAGGTTACGATCATTCCTTTATTTATATCTTACATGACTTAAACGGAAAATCTTAGCTAATCTTTAAGAAACTTTCTTACGTTTTTGGAAAGTGAGTACTAATATTTTAGTAAGTCTTGTTATAAAAATATATTTAGTGCTAGAAACCTTTAGTTATCTCGTCGAACTTTCAGACATGTCAAGAATTATTATTAATTACCTCATATCGAATTATATCTCGTACGTTTACAAAGAAGTTACTATTTTGTAGAAATGCTTACTCAATTTCAACAAAATAAGACTTATTAAGTCCAAAATGTTATTAAGGCTTACTCTGCAATACTAAAAGCCGCATTGTCATACTTTTATAAACAATGACAAGTTTTATACTGACACGTTGACTATCAAAAGTCAACGATAGACTTTATTTGACTTTGACTACTATGTACATATAAGTTTACTAAATCTGACCCGCTCTAAATGACCCGTTATATCATATTTTCACGCTTCGGACAAAGAAGATATTTTATGCGAAACGATATTCCGGACAACTTTTTAGTTTTAGCCGAGACCTAAATCTCGATAAAAATGAGGACCAAAATGCCCTTTCTTCAATTCTGCTGAAACTTGTATTTTTAATAAAGACGCAGCCGTTTGACCATCGGTTTTGACCCGCTATATCACGTTTTCTGACTTTGACCAAAAATAGATTTTATAGAAAACGTCATTCCGGACAACTTTCGTGTTTCGCCGGAAGGCTGAAACGGACTCGAAAGTGCTCAAAACGGCTGTTGAAAATCGGATCAGCAACCGAAATAAGCATAAATAGCTGATTGAAGTTTTTAGTTTTTCTAAACTTGTTTTCGCCGTAACTTCTTCGTTATTAGGAGTTAGAAGCTCTACCTTATATCAAAACGATCGTCTCGGAAAGCTTTATCATATTCAAAAGCCCAAAATTAGATAAAAAATATTTTCGACACCCAAACGGCCTGTCGAACTTTCTGTTCGAATTTACTTCTTTTGAAACTCATCAAAACCCCATTTTTGACTTCCAAAAATCATCAAGACACCATTATCTAGCCTAAATAACATCTCCAATATCCTTTTTAATCTAGTCTAGCGCAATACCTATCGGATTTCATCACATACAACGAACAAAATCAATTCAAATGAACGAATCAAACGAAACAAAAATATAAAAGAATGCTCACAATGCCTTAATAAACCCACTTCTCAACCGAAATGACTTGAAACTAACCCGAACTCTAACTTGAAAAATACTCATTGCATGTGTTATTTTATTGCGTAGATGTGTAGGAAATGAAGAGAGGATTCGGAAAATATAGGTTGATCGAAATGCATGTGACTTTTTCCGGCGACACGGCGGTTTCCGATGACCGGAAAACTTTTCCGGTGGTGGTGGAGTGATGGTGGCCGAGTGCCATGGTGGAGAGGGGGAGAGGATTTCTAGTTGTGTGTGTGTTTTTGTTATGAAAAATGAGAAGTAAACACATATATATATATGCTTGTACTTTTGGCTAGTTGGCAAGAATGGTCCTCCCCTCTAATCTATCTTTAGATTTTTGACACGCCAACTTTTACTAAAATATAACCCGACAACCGTGGCTCGCGATTACACTACCGAGACCATTTTTATTTTCCGTTACATTTTTCTTTGTTTAAAATATTTAATAAAATATGTACATTTTAAAACACGAATCCGGCTCAAGACAAGGAACAAAATGACGACATTCATAAAAATAATAAATTTACGATCTTAAAAATAATAACGAGATGCGTCAAAAATATTTACGATGCTCGAAACGGTTAACGAGCGTGCGGTCAAACGTCGACTCGCGAAACGTCAGAAGTAAATATTTAAAAAATATCTCCAGTATTATTCGTAATAAAACACGAAAATAATTATTCTCGACAAATAAAGTATTAAATGTCGACGTTCGATCATACGAATTTATAAAATAATAATTATGATGTCGGATTCGCGATCGTCATACGGGTCGAAAAACTCGGGTTGTTACATTCCACCCACCTTAAGGGAGCGCCGTCCCGGTGCTCGTCCTTTCTTACTCGTCTTAATTCTTACTTGTAGTGAGACGGTTTCCTCACGATGGAATGGACTCACATGCTCGAACGCAAAGATCACGCGTTATAATACCTGCCTTGATTATTCCGGATAGAAAGTCAACAAAACAAATGGTAATCCGTGTCAACAAAATTAAAAATATATTTACAATCGCTATTATTATAGGAGACAAAATACGTCACGGAAATATATCCGATAAAACCGAATCATATCGTTCTTAACATCTATAGTTGCTCTCATTATAGGAGATAAAATACGCCGCGGATTTTCATCCGAGGAAAACATAAATCACGTCGTTTCCAAACGAAAGACCTTAAACGAAAGATCAACCCAAATCTTAGTTTGGTGATCATTTTAACAAAACAAGGCGCACACCGCTACACAAAACCGAAACATACGTCAAAAATCAAAACCAAAATATACGTCGTTATCCAAAAACCAAAACAGGCGTAAATAATCAAAACCGGTATGTATTCATATCATCATCCAAATCAAAATACTCATCATTATCCAAAACCAAAATACGCTTGTCGCCATTCCGGTCTCATTTAATAATGCCCTACCGGTTGCCAAAATATTTCGGAGTATCTACGACCCCATCAAATGCGTTACAGCACAAAGAAAAATTATATATTCAATTAAGCACATAATCGCCTATTAGTTATTTTAAAATGACTTTATATTTCTACCTAGCTTATCATCACGCTTGGCAACAATCATGTTTGTTTTCCATAAGTTTTAGCAAATCATTTGTGCTTACCTATCAGGAAGCCTCAGCAATGGCTATGCTCATCACGCGGTTCATACCCAACCGATTAGATCGATTATTATATTGAGCTTGCCGGATGGCCATGCACTTTGGTAATGATCTTGACTAAATCACGGTTAGATTTTTGCCTACCATAGCCAAGCTTGCGGGTTGACATCCCCCGATTGACAATGGATTATCAGGCTTGCGTACCTCTCACATCGACCTTCATCTTCATTTGGGTAAGGACACCCATTCACTCATGTCCTAAGCCATATCACGACAAAATAAAAGCGACCAATACGCTCACTACCATTCAAGAGCACATATCACATAAGGCACGTAGAGCACA
>BQNB010117698.1:4737-15750 GCA_026074375.1 Tanacetum coccineum
GCATAATAAGAGTAAGATTATTGAGTTAACATGCTTATTTAAACACCCTTAAAGTGTTTCCATGCAAATATTAGATGTGTAAAACATAAGGAACCAAAACCTCCTTGTGTTAACATGATTATCCAAACACCCCTTGATGAGGTTGTTTCCATGCAATATGGGCTTACTTTCTCGATCTTTGGTTCAGGAGCTAACCAAAAGAAAATGAAGCATGATAAAAAAAAGTATGAGATTTATGCGGGTGAGCGATTTGGGAAACTTGTGATCGAGTATGATGAAGAAGGATAGGATAGAAAACAAGCATTGTGCAAGTTTTGTGCTACCGCTTAATTGGCTGATGGTCCCATAAACGGTACTTTAAGTCTTCTAGTCTAAATTTGTTCAGAAATAAATTCAACAACAAACTCACTTAGAATTTAAAAATAATCCTAGCAGTGAAACTACTAAAGCTTGCAAACACGATGAAAATAGGATTAAAAGAAGCATTGATTAACATGTTTGTTGTTGGCGAGATACATTTTAAGTTTGTTGAACACAAAGCATTTATCAAATATAGTAATGCTTGTAATGGCAGAGTTGTGTTGTCTTCTAGACATAAGTTATCCAATTTGGTTTTTATTGTATCACCTAGATGAAAGAACAAGAATCTCGCTAATCTGACAAAGCCAAGGAGTATTGTCTAAACCACAAAAACAAAACACTTGACAATGATAACCTTTGGGACCCACCCAGAAATAGTTTTATTTTATTTAACAACTATATGTTTCTCACGGCCTATTTTATTGACGATGATTGCAACATGCATAAACGCATTGAATTTTATAGACCCATACGTAATACCCCAACCAATAATACATTTAAGAAACTCATTAATGATATCATATGCTTTATGACTATCAATGGGTAAAAGGTTTATAATGTGTTTGTGCATACTTTAGTCATCGTCAATAAAATGGGTCGTTAGAACCACATAGTTTAGTTTTATTGCAATTATTAGTAGTTATCAAAGTCAACGTTAGTGTTGCTTTTGTAGATAAGCTAAAAAAATTCCTCTTTAATCAAGAAATACTTGAAACACCTCACATAGTTTAAAATGAAAAAATTTTTTTGGCTACAAGAACAAACAAAACAGGTTTTAAGAACCTGCAACTATCTCAGCAATTTCTTTAGGTGAATCACACAACCATTCATCATGTAAAACTAATATTCTACTATACACACATTTCATTCAACTGCATTTAAAGATTAACATGTAAACCTGTGGTATAACATGTGTCCTAACAGGTAAACTTGTCAGACATGAAGATGGAGGATGTACAGCAAGATGTTTAGAACGAAGGAAGATGATATCAGAGGCACATCCTAGTCCGGTACTTAAACTTGTTTCATCAAGTGATTATTTTATATGTGATAGATATTCTAGAAACTTATATATTCCTTTCAATTTTTATTGGTGGTTATAGTTTTGATTGTTCATGAGAATATGTAAACGATTATATTTGGAGTTCATGATATGCAAGAACTAATTTTGAGAACATAGATATAACATGTATCAACCAGACTGTGAAATGAAGGGCCCTCCACGCGGACGGATTCCCAAAATGACAGTCAAGCAAAACTTTACAATTAAAGCTTCCATCAACTCCCCATCAGTCATAATGGAGGCAGAGGAGTAGAAATAAAAAAAAAAAAACATAAAAAGATGCCCAGAATGACGATTACATGCCACCATAATCACAGGCTCATACTAGTCAGCTATCTGATCTAGTTGCATTAGGTGATTATTTTTTGTTATTGTTGTAGCAACCTTTGCAAGTTATCATCAACTCTCGCTAGACATTTACAATGAATCAAATTTTGCTAGTTTTCTAACACGCAAGAACTAATATGCCAGTAAACAGATATGCAAATCAGATGACGAAGGGCCTCCACCTGGATGGGATTCTAAGTGTCAGCCCGAGCCATAACTGCAAATGGTACGTCCAACAACTCCACACTCAGGTCAGTCCGATAGTTGTTTCATTTGATTTATTTCAGCCTTTCAGGTGTGATTTTGGGAATTGGTAACTTATAAGCTATTAGTATTGCGCATATACAATTCTAGTTAATTGATCATAGATAAAGGCTATGAAATATTGCTACCGGACCTTGTATTGGTGCGAGATAACTCAAAAGCAAGAACCCAACATGACTAGCAGTTTCTCTTGAAGATACAGTATTGAATTCTAATCTGATCCACATGTGGCAATTCTAATCTTGTATCGGTGCGAGATAACTCAATGCCTTTATTGACTTCCAGATTGACTTCTATAAAAAGGAGGGCTTAACCCCGTATTCTACGGACAAGCTTCCTATTAGAAGCGGCAATGCATATGTAAACTATAGTTTAAAACTTAGGCGGTGTTTGGATGTGCATTTAAACTGCTAAATAATATAGTTCTGAAATGGGGCTGATCAAGGTCCAAAAATCAAACCGGACTTAAATGTGTTCTACCTTGTACCTATCTTATACTGTTGGTAACAAAGAATAATAACTACAAATTTTTTCACTTTATGAATGAAAAAACAAGACCGTACCTACGACAGTCAACAAGGACTTGCATGAAACAAATAGAAAAAAATCCAACATACTATCGAAACACAGATTAATTCTCATGTGAAAAGAAATGCCAGATAGACGAAAATGAACAAAAGGAATATCTGCAACACCAAATAACCACATTTACATATTCTAATCAAGTTCAAACAGCAATGCAATATGGTTCTTGGACCTGAAAAAAGTCGCATGTTCTTAGTTATGATTTGCCAAGAAAAGAAAAGAAAACATTACCCAAAAGAACTTGAAGAACACAGAGCTTGAAGATCGTTCATATTGCCAAATAAAATTCAATTGCCCAAAATATGAAGTAATTAGACAAAATCAACGGATTTTGATGATGTGTTGAGGACAGTTCCGACGAACAAAACAACTTTAGAATTGTCTTCTCTTATCATGAACATGAATGGATGATCAGCCACAAAACTTTTTGTCATAATACAACCAAAACTTACCATCATCATAGTACAGGAAGCAACTTCTGTTCCTCTTTCGTCAACTTTAATAACAGATTTCTGAAGTATCTTCGACACATAGATCATATCATCATCTGGACCTCTCTTCTCTACTATCCCGATAAATTCTCTGTTAGTTTTTTCAAATGGCAATGTCAATCCCATTTTTTTCATTACATCTTCAGGTTCAAATGAAGAGGAGATTTTGAACTTCGGTATCCAAAGGTGACGAAGTGTCTCCATTTTGAGGTCAAAATCTCCATGAAATAAAGTATCGTCAGCATGAAAAATGTTGGTAATCAAAAGCACAAATCAAATAAACAAAATTGAACAAACGAAGCGGAAGCTTTATTCAAATACCAAACCAAATTACAATGACAAATTCAAAGGTACCAAACCCTAATTCCAAAAGGTACGAAACACATTTCAAAGGTACCAAGAAATACTAATACATTGGCCTCTATTTATAGGCAACAATGGACCAAAAACTACCATATTCTAAAACCAACAAATAGGGAAAACAAATCAAAAACTAAATCTATTCAAAACCAAATTTACAAAGCCCTTTAGAGTTTTATCATTTTTCTAACATTCTCCACCGTGACTTCAACTCCACTCGAGATTTCAAACCAAACGAATCTTTCATCTTCAAATTCAAATTTCCAAACGCTAGAGATACTAGCTAAATTCAAAACAAACGATCAAAACAAAAATGTCGATGTCTTCAAAATGAACAATTAAATGTTAACCGACAAATCAAACTCGGTCAACCAAACAAACAAATCAGCCAAAACGATTTTCAACAAAGACAATCAAATTCAGGCAACCAAATTCAAAAGCTCGACGAACGAAGATCCAAATTTTCCAAACTAACAAATTCTAAACAATCGAACAAAATCCAAACGACCCGATTATTACCAAGTCTTCAAACACCAAATCGATCTTCAAATTTCAAATACCAAATTCAAATTCTAATGGTCCACTTATATAATAAGAATTACGACCCAAATACCAAATTCAAAAACCTAATGACCACTTATTTGATGAGTATTACCCGGTCAACTTCTAACTTATTATCTGTATACAAACAAATCCAAGTTAATAATAATTGACAAATGAGCTCAATAATTCATGCCCACATATGTCGGATAATAATTTCTAATGTCCCCACTAACGTAAAAGAATTACGGTCCAATATTCCAATTCAAATTCAAATACCAAACAAACAAATTCAAAGTAACAAATTCTTTAACGATACGATAATGAAAAAATCCATCCAACGGACTAAATATATAATCGTGACTTCAATTGAAAATACCAAAACCAATAAAAAAAAAAGAAAAAAAACCCGATTTAAACAATTCAACCGACTCTAAAGGCCTTATGCCAAAATTAAGACCACTCTAAAGATGATAGCCAACAGCAAACCATCTAAATTTATCAATACGAAGAGCACAAAACAAATTCTAACATATCAAAAACAAATCTCAAAACAAAGGGCAAAGAAACGAACTTTTTTTTTTCTTTTTATTCTTCATCTTTAAAACGAAGCCTAGCTCTGATACCACTTGTTGGTAATCAAAAGCACAAATCAAATAAACAGAATGAACAAACAAAGGCGGAAAGCTTTATTCAAATACCAAACTAAATTACAATGACAAATTCAAAGGTTGCACTAACCCTAATTTCAAAGGTCTACGAAACCAAATATCTCAAAATGTTACAAAGAAAAGAACTAATAACATTGGCCTCTTATTTATAGGCAACGAATGACAATAAAAATACCAAATTTCTATCAAACACAAATGGGAAAAATATCAAAAATACTAATATTCTATTCCAAAAACGAAATTTACCCAAAAGCACACTTAGAGTTTTAAGTCATTTTTCTAACAAAAAACTTCAATTAGATCATGCAATCCATCTATCCTATCTGGGAGAAAGATATACATGGAGAAAGTGTACTTTGATCGGTCATTACTTTGATATGGTAATTTGATCATATGATAACCATTGAAGGAACCGTACTCAAACGTTTTTCATTTAAGTGTCATGAAGGGGACTAATCTTTTCACGTTGAGGGAGATAAAAGTCATAGTTCCTTGTCATATGTGCTTCGAATTGTTTATGTCAGGTTCCTTTAAAATATAAAGCATTCACCAACACCATTAACACATCATCATTGTCTTTAAAATCAGTTGTTTCAATAATTTTGAGTATTAACCCCTTGGTTCCTTTCTTTACCCATGAATTAATTTCTTCAACCGCTTCTTTGAGCTTTACATGTAAACCAATATTGACTAATCTGAATTGTTTAATTATAAAAATTCATAGAAAGAAAGCTAAGAGCACGCTTGATAGAATTACCTTGTCTTTGAAGTCCATATATGTCGCTTCTGTTTTGTAAACAGTTTTAAGAACCTTTTAGTAAGAAGATAAAAGAGGACCAACTTGTCTTTCTACCCAAACACCATTCATTAGGGTAAATTCAAGACCACTGTTCAGTTTCGATAAACTATATGCTAAAAATTTGGAACTTGGTGACTAAGAAAGAAATTAGTCGATGCTTCCATGTCTAAGGAACCGTAACAATTGTTTCAAAGTTCCCCTTCGGCTCCAACAGTCAGCAATCCCAATATGATATCAAGTGACAACGGTGAACAAATGAAATTTCCGTTCTTGAAACCATTGTGTGCATCATCTAGTAAAGTTTTGGTCACAACCTGTTTATGAAAATCAAAGTTCATCAAATATTCACATGAATGAATAAAAAATGTCAAGTAAAAAGTAAATAAAACTTACAAATGTCATCTGGCTGTGATTTTAAGTCGTAGGGTTAACTTTTTTAGCTTCTTTTCTGATTGAATGCACGGCACGTCACCAGAGACAGCCCGCTTCGAGCGTCCTTCTTTAGCCATTAGATCAAAACCTGCATTTAGACACAAATAACCTACATAACTATACTATAACCATGCATTCACACCAATAAAGAAAGCATTTGCATATAAACAACAAGAAAGACTATCAATTAGGTAAGTTATATCTACATAACAGACATGACATAAGTAAACACATATCACCAACTAATCATCATATAATAAAAAACAAAGGACATTGATCTTTTTTAACGTAATACAACATGGCAATAGACAAATAAAAACACGTACTGTAAATTATACCCTTAGATTTTAACCTTGCAGACATTGAATGACAATCTATATTGTATGAAATAAGTTCTCAAAAAAATAACAAAATTCTCAAAAAATTATGCAAAAAACACATTGTGCATCAAATCAAGATTGGGTAGAATTAACAAAATATGCCCAATATGGAAGCTCTCCAGAAGATACTATCTTTTCCCAATCATGCGTATACCGAATCCATTTAAATTTTTATTTATTTGGCGTAACACAATTATGAACATTTAATTTTCTTCATGTCTCATTGATGCATACTTACTAAAATATACAATTATGTAGGTCCTAGGTTTAGGATCTGACTAGCCTTTGTAAGACGATAGATAACTTGGATAAATCCAAATCAACTATATGAGAGACACTGACTATGAAAATCAAGTGTTAATGCGGAATCTTAACATAAGAGTAAAGAAGAAACAATAATACTAATTTGCTATAAAGCTCTATGCTTCTATTGATATTTCTTAAAAACGTTCTTGTAACATTGTGCCTTAGGGTTCCTCTTATACACAATGGAAACCTTAATGGGCTTTACAAATGTGTCAAAGGATAATACATTCCTTTCCTATGATTCTCTAAAGATATCTCTAAGATAAACTATTACCTTTCTGTTACATAAACAGACTTAACTATGAACAGAATTAACTATGACCAGTACTAACTCTAGTACTGCTACTCTACCAGTACTAACTTAGTACTGCCAGACTTAACTTAGTACTGCCAGTATTAACTTAATACTAACAGAACTAACTATCACTATCAGACTTAACTGTTATACTACCAGTATTAAGTCTGTTACAATTTATTTTCCCAACAATCCTCCCCTAACTTGATCTTCACTTGTAAACTTCAAGTTCCTTCAAAACATTCTTGATCTTTACTTTACAATACTTTAAGCTTTCTGAGGATGTTGTAAATAGAATTCTTCAAGTTGTTCTTGATCTGCAACACTTCAAGTCTTCTCTTGTTATCTTTGCAACAACTATTCTTCAAAGCTCTTCAGCACTCCATCATATCCGTAACATGCAATTATGTACATCAAAATCTTAGGTTTTCAGTCTATTATCATCACTTCCAAGTGTGTGGAACTCTGTGAGAGGGAATCATTGAAAATTTTAAATGGATTTGATTGTTCTTTCACCGTTACGGGCCATTCACTCTGGAGTATGTCAGTACCTTTGGCCACAATAAGGTGTCTATGGTCCATGGTTGACTGAAAACCATTTCAACTCTCAGTACATGAAACATTAGTGAGTTGAATACCATATGGTTTTTGGCAAACCATTACAGCAATAAATGGATTTGTTATGCTTTACCTGTTTAGCAGTTTGCTCAGGGCTAGTCAATCCTTAGCATCCTAGAATTGGTAAATTCCAATGGTGTGGATGATAAACCATGTCAACTCTTTGTACATGAAACTTGGTGAGTTGAGATACCAACCACTTTTTGGTAAAGTGTCAACCTTCTAATATGGATTTGCAATTTGTCTTTACCATAAGCCATAATCTTATGGACTAGTTATGGTTTTTCCATACCAGCCTTTACCACAAGCCATAACTTGTGGGGCTAGCCAACTCTTCACTTAGACTGATATGGAGTGGAGTTGAATAACCATACACTGATTTGCATGTTGTCATCATAGAACGGATTTGAGAAAGTTTTTACCAAGAGTCGGTTTGCTCTAGATAGCCTAGTCCTTATGTTGGTTAGACATGGTGATTGATAACATTACGTTGTGTTAGTGCTAGCACCTCCACAAGTGTTATCCTTCTTATCTAATCCTAGACTTCTAACTTTACATACTTCACTACTTCCTAATTACAGCTTGCTTTTTCCATCATTTTCAAACATCGTTTAGCATTCTCATTCATCTTTCCATCCAAAAGCTTCATTTTCAGCATAGTTTGACATACCTCATCAGATAAAGGATATTTTCTTTCAGACAACATATAAACGTCCATTGACTCTAAGTTCAAGCAATGTACTCTACAGGTATCATAATATCTCCAACTTCTATGATCTTTTGATGGTGTCCATAATATACTCCTACTACTAGGATCTGTACTAAGAGGTTCTTCAACATAGTCTCAAGACATTTCAAAAATCCATTCTCTAAACTTATCATTGGATCCATCCCATCCCATTTATATTTCATTTACAATCCTATATAACTCAGTAAGATCATCTCTAGATATAGACTTCAACATAGCACCAAAATTAATGTAGACTATATCAGTTCCATCTTCCCTAACTATTTGGTACACTCCTTTTTCTCCTTGCTTAATAATCTTATAGGTAGCTATACTAGGTGTTTTCATAGCTACAGGAACAGGATTAATTGGAGTTTTAGTACCTGTGACAGACTCTTCTTGCTCACCAACCTTCATCTGAACCTTCAGAGTCATCCTTATCAACACTTGTATGCAATCCTTTCCTTGCCATCTGTTTTCTTCTTTTTCCAGACTTCTTGGTTGGCTCATCATCCTTTGCTTCAACATCTTCATCATCTTTCAGTCTTTTTGGAGTCTTTGTCTGAAGCTCTTCACCAAATCTTTTCAAACTAGCTTTAGTGGCTTCAAAATTTATTGGTGCAAAGGATTCAACCTGTTTCACAAGCTTATCAAATTCCTTCTTGACTTCTTCAAAACTCAAATTCTTCAGCTGAGATAACTTCCATGTCCCCTGATTCTTCAAATAATTCATCATATAAGTCTTTAGCTGTGATTGGGTCATGGGCTTATTTCTTTTAGCTCTAGCTCTTTCTTCTGCAAAATATTTCTTCCTTTGATTGACAAGATCAACCATTTTCTTTGCAAAATCTTCTCCTTGTAGGTCACTTCCTAGCATACTTTTTGACAACTCTGCATTAGCTTCAATCTTTGCTCTAATCAAATCCCAATCTTCATCTGTGTAATGCTGAGCTTCAAACTGAACTTGAGCTTTTCTTTTCTTTTGTTGCTCATTCAACTCTTCTTCCTCTGCAATTCTTTGAGCTAAGAGTGAATCCAAGTGTATTTGTTTAGCCTCCTCTTCTTTCTGTAAAGAATCCAATCTGATTGCTTCAGCAAGGCTAGCTTCCTCTTGTAAAATTTGTTCCTTTGACTTCTTAGGAGTTTCTTCACTGATCATAGGAGCTTTTCCTTCTCTTTGGCCTTTATCAGGAGAAGAAGTAGACTTTTTAGCACCAACAGCACTAACTTGTTCACTGCCAGTACTAAGTTGTTCACTAACAGTACTAAGTTTAATACTGCCAGTATTAACTTCTTCAGCAGGATTAACTTGTTCAGCACTAGTATCAACTTCTTCTTGAAAATCCAAGCTTGAGACTACCTTCTTTCCCTTAGCCTCTTTTCTTCTCTTGTATCTCCTTCCCTTGTCAATAGACCTTGGCTTTAAAGAGGCAACCTTGGAGAGAGTTTTGGCTGCTTCAAGAGTATTTGGACTTATGTCTTCCACTTGTTCCTCCCCTGAAGCATTTACTTTTGTTGTAGAAGGAGTAACCAATCCTTGTACTGAAGAATCTAGAGGATCATCTTGACTTTTCCTCCCTTGAGCCTCAGGTTCTTCTTCTTCTGAATCTGACAAAACCATATTTCTCCTTTTCAAAAACCCTTCCAACTTCTTCACTTTCTTGACTAACTTCACAATAGCATTTCCCATGGTCAGCTTGGTTTGTTTGAGATCCGTTTCCAGGCTGTCAATTCTTGATATCAACTTAGGAACTGCTTGAAGTAAATCATCCATAGGCATTTGACTTGGAGCCTGTTCTTGTGGGGGTGAGAAGTGTTGGTGGACAGGAGATGGCTCCTCATAGATGTGCTCAAATGGTGTAGGTTCAGTGTCAGGTATTGGTGTAGGTGTAGGGATAGGTGGTGGTGTAGGTGTAGGGATAGGTGGTGGTGTAGGTGTAGGGATAGGTGGTGGTGTAGGTGTAGGGATAGGTGGTGGTGTAGGTGTAGGGATAGGTGGTGGTGTAGGTGTAGGGATAGGTGGTGGTGTAGGTGTAGGTGGAGATTGTACTGGTGGTGATGATGTAGATGGGACTGGAAGTGTGGATGATGATGGTTGAGATTGAGCCACAGCATCATGTTCTTGACCTGCATTTGGGTTAGTGGTAGCAACAAGTAACATAGCAGGCAATAAAGGTCTTGGTGCCCCTCGAAAACCCCTTTTCATATTCCCAAAGATCTTTTTGGTCAGGCTCACAGCCAGATAAAGGTGTTTGTTTTCCGTTTGAATATTCAAAATCATTTGCAGAAAACGAGGATACATCAAAAACTTCGTCTTGCTTTTCAAATTTGCCACCATACCATCAAAAATAAGTTTTGAAAAATTATAAACTCTAGCAGTGGATAGACAAATCAAAGCAGTAGCAATATTGCTACCGAATTGATCCCATCCACCACTTTTAGAGCTTATACAGTGCAAAAGATGGTGGACTAAAAATCTCCATTGGGGTGTGAAAAAACTTTTCCAAAAAGTGAAGGTTCCATCAGTAGGATACCCCATTTGCCCCATCCCCTCAAAAATTTCATCATTTGGCAGCATTGTAATCCCTGTGGCGTCTTCTAATTGAAGTGTATCTCTAATAGACGCCTCAGTGATTGTGTACCCTATGGTATCAATGGTTGCATTTATTTCTAGAGACCCATCATCTATAGTTTTGGTAGTAGCAGTCTGCCAAAACTGTTTTACGAGGGAATCATAGATAGTGAGATTAGAAGTTAAGGCATACCTGAGGTTGGAACTACGGAGAAAATCCACT
>BQNB010117699.1:0-21129 GCA_026074375.1 Tanacetum coccineum
TCATTATTACTACTACACTAATATAATATTATTATTACTATTAGGATAAGCACGGGTTACCTCCCGAGAAGCGCTTGTTTTTGTGCGAGTCTCTAGCTTGACTCTCCTCGAATTTCTTTATCCTTGGGGTGAAAACAGATGGAAGATACGATCTTCAAAGAAATTTCAATCAAAATATGACATTTGTCGATCATAAAATTATCAATCAGTTGATGTGGATATTTTCTCGTGAAAGAGAAAATTCCATTATTTAGAAGCATCCCAGGATTGAAAACTTTGTCTTCATTTCCAGAAGGAAATGTGACTAAAATATCGATCTCAGAAAATCCGATCTTAGAAAAAATGGAGTCACAATCGAATAAGAGAAGACGTAAATCATTAAGCTCATAACTTGTAAGTTCCTTGGTTGAGTCTTCAGATATAATTTCTTCTAAACGTCTAGTCAACTCTCCTGAGTCAGGCTCAATATTGAAGTAAAAATGATCATACTCTGGTAGAGATATGATGTGAGCGAGTTCATCGGCGAACTCCTCGAGATAAGAATCACTCCTATCGATAGGAGGAAATGAATCAATCAAAAGATCAAAATGAAATGATTCATATTCAATAAGAGAAAGATCAGAATGAGAAGTGGTACTGCCACTACTCTTCTCTTCGATATGATCGACATTAAAATTGAATGCTTCGTAATCCAGAAGAGAATGATCAGAATGAGAAGCGGTACTGCCACTAATCTTCTCTTCAATATGATCGACATCAAAACTGAATGCTTCGTAATCCGAAAGGGAATGATTAGAATGAGAAGCGGTACTGCCACTACTCTTCTCTCCAATATCAAAGCAAAATGTTTCATAATCAGGTAAAGAATCATTAAAATAAGAAAAAAGGGTGTCGGTCTCCTCTACGAGAGAGTCACTATCCTTGTAGGGAATAGGAGATGGTGAGAGAGACTCGACCACAAGATCATATGGAGTGGGACTACTACTCAAACAATGAATTGATTTCTAAATTTTTAGCACTTCTTTAAAACGATCCTCGCATGTGATGTCAATGAAAGTAATCATATTAATTGACTCGTTTCCACGCTTATGAGGATGTCTCGAAGTGCTTTTAGCATGAAAGATCACTTTTTCATCTCCGTCTCTTAGAATAAGCTCTTCTCCGTAGACATCGACTAAAGAACGAGCCGTCCTCAAGAAGGGTCTCCCTAAGATAAGGGGAACACGAGGATCGACATCATAGTCAACGACAACAAAGTCAGTCGGGAATGTGAACTTACCTACTTGTACGAAGACATCCTCGGCTATATCGGCTGGATAAGTAATAGATCGGTTAGCTAGCTTGATAGTCATACAAGTAGGTACAAGTTTAGGAAGCATTAATTTTTTCCATACAGAGAGTGGCATGAGGTTAATGCTGGTGCCTAAATCGGCTAGTGCCATGCATTTCTCAAGCTCAGGAAAGTCACAGGGAATAAGAAATTTCCCAGGGTCTCTAAGCTTCTCGGGAAGCTTCTTGAGGAGGACTGCTAAGCAATTTTCAGTCAGAGAATTATTTGCCAATCCTAATAGTTTATCCTTATCGAAAAGGAGATCTTTTAATATTTTATGGTACTTTGGCATGAGAGCTAAAGCTTCGGCAAGACTGATATTAAAGTGAAGTTTCTTGAACATTTGAAAGAACCTATGGACTTAAATATCAGAGTTGTCTTGAAGCTTCTCCTTATTCAACCTTGAGGGATAAGGAATTAGAGGTTGATTAGGATTCTGCTTAAGAGGCTCAAAAGATAAAGAAACATGAGAAGGAAGCTTAGAAGATCTAGAAACGGGAGACGGCTGAACTACCGGAGGTGGGACTCTTGTGGTACTTTCGGTAAGTATCTGGTCCGTGATCATCTATGGGTCTCGTTCCACCTCTTTATAAAAAGAAGAAAGAGGAGGATGTGGAACTGAGGGTTCAACTAAAACAATACCACTTCGTGTGGTAATTGATTTGATTTCCTCTTGAGGGTTTGGTATGGTGTTGCTAGGCAATGCACCCTGAGGTCTCTCCTGAAGAGCCTTTTGCATTTGAATCATTAGATTTGCCATTTGGATATTTTGGGTTTATAATTTTTGCATTCGTTAGTAATTGTGATTTTGCATTTGTTGCATTTTAGCTTCAGTTGATCTCATATGTTGTAGCCTCATTTCTTCCAAAGATGGCACATTCGGCTGATCTTGATTATAACTTTGACCATGGTTTTGATTATATCCCTAATTTTGATTGTAATTATTTCCTTGGTTGTAATTCTGACCCTGTTTTGATTATACCCTTGGTTTTGAGAACCTTGATTATATCAATTTTGGTTCTGATTCTGGTTCCGGTTTTGATTATTTTGATAATTTCCCTGATTATTTCCTTGATTGTTTCCCCGATTCTGATTATTTCCTTGATCAAATCCGGGTGGTCCAAGATAATTATTGGAACAATAGGTTAAAAGATTACGGTTACCTTTGGGTTGGTAAGATTTACCTCCCGCATCATATGTACCCGTAGTAGCATATACGTCCTCTTGAGTGTAGCCACCGGCGGCTTGACACTCATAATAAGCATGTAGACCACCACAAGTCTCACAACCATTTTGTATTGAATTAATTGGTCAGTTCATAGAAGAGATGAGAGCTTCAACGTGCTTAGTGAGAGCGGTAATAGCAGCATCTTGAGTTGACCTCCCACTAGCAGTTAAAACTTGAGGTTTGTTTCGGGAAGTTTGAACTTTAGATTTGTTCTCAATAATAGTGAAAGCTTCTTGGGTATTCTTAGTCAAGAAATTACCACCAGCTGCAGAATTAAGAGAATCCTAATCAGATTGATTTAAACAATTGTAGAAAGTATCAATCTGATGGAGAAGAGAAAAGCCATGATAGGGACATTTGTTAAGAAGATCTTTAAATCGGTCCCAGGCTTTAGAAAATGTCTCACCGAATCTTTGTTGAAATCTAGTTATTTCATTTCAAAGATTGGTGATCTTAGAAGGAGGAAAGAAGCGGTTCACGAGCTGGGAAACATGATCGTTTTAAGCTGTGATAGAATTAGGAGGTTCTTTTTCAAGCCAAGTTCGGGCTGCTCCCTCAAGAGAAAAAGGAAATAACAACAGTTTAAAAACGTCGCTCAGGACATTAATAAGTTTAACTGTTTGTGTTATTTTCGTGAATCTTCGAATATGAGAATGAGGATCATTGTTTTCAAAATCATGAAAAGCGATGGCGGTTACTAGATTAAGTAAACCGATCTTCAATTCGAATTGATTAGCAAGAATAGGGGGTACAACGATTGCATCCCCCACACCATCGGTAGGTGCTTGAAGTAACTCCTCAATCGAACGGAGATCTGGATTCAGGTTTTGAAAATTAGAACCCATTGGAGGCGGTCCTTGAACATTATTCGGATCATTAGCCATATTTATCTCTTCAAAATCGAGTAAAAGAGACGGATCACCAAGATTTCGTTATTGATTTCGGATAATGCTTTCGGGATTAGTAGACGGTGGAACGAGATTAGAAGATGAACGAGTGCTCATGCACTAAAATAGAAATGAAATATAAGAAAAATATTTTTGGATTTTTTATAGAGAAAAAAATGAAAATATTTTTGGTATTTTTTTAAAAATTTTTATATAAAAGAAAATAAAATAGAAATAATTTATTTTTGATTTTTATTTATTTTTTTATAAGTACAAAATTAAACTTTCAAAATAGAAAGGATCTTCAAGGCATTCACTTCAAAACAACACGTGAAAATCGTACAACTCTCCCCAACAACGGTGCCAAAAAATGATTCGAGTAAATCGAGTCGAGTAATATATATAAGTAAGTCCTATTAGATGTAAAAATTGCTTGAGGACAAACAATGATCAATCTTCCGAGTGTCGTAATCCCAACGAGAATTGAATTGAAAACCACGTTTATGTTTGAAATTTAAATGCTTGATTATCTTTTGATTTTTGATTTTGATTTTAAACTATATAATAACAATAAACTAGATTATACTAAATAATAATAAGCTAAGAAATTAAACGGATATATATATATATATATATATATATATATATATATATATATGCTTGCTAAGTGAAATGTTTAGATCCTTAAGGGTGAATAAAAAATATAATTAAATCCTTATTGATGAATCAATATCGTTTAAATAAATTATCTTCTCACAACGTTGGTTTTTATTGAAAACAATTTTTTTGTCAAGATATAGATTACTAAATTAATGCCTAATTATTCTTACAAGTTTTGCCCGCTCGAATAACCAAAACACTAATCTAAGTAATCCAAAAATCACTAATTAATATTTCCACTTTTATAATCACACTTAATTCACTAAACAATTGATCACTTAGCAAGCATATATAAAATCAACTCACTAAGCATATTAATCACCAAATAAGAAACAAATAATCTAATAAGCATAAGCATATTATAAAACTACAAATTACACTACTTTTTACTATTGATTGAAAAAGGAAGAAGATTAGAACCCGAATAATGAAACTGATACGAATAAAACCACCCGATTTAATAGGCTAAAGCAAATAATCAAATTCGATCTAGCTTATTAAACCCTTAATCTTCGGCCTTAGATGTAGAAGGATGGAATAAGAAATAAGACATGAAAAGTTAGGACAAAATAAGCTAATAAGATGAAAACCCTTTTAGAAAAATAATCTATTTTGAAAACTATATTTTGTAAAAACTAGATTAAATCTAATAAGCTACTTTTGAAAACTATATGTAAAGTTACATTTTGAAAACAAAACTAAATAGCTAATAAGCTATCAAAAAGCAAGCAACTATAAACTTGAAATAAGCTAATCGAACAAGCTAATAAAAAGCTTAATCGAAAACTACACAATATGGTATAAGTTTAAATAAGCTAGATCTATACTCCTAATAAACTCTAAATCGAATAAGCTAGGATAAGCTTATCCGATTCTAATAAGCTAGGAGATGGTGATCAAAATAAGCTAGAAGAGATAGCTTAATCGAAATAGAAAAGAAGAAAAGAGAAAAGAAATGAAATAAGCTAAAGCTTATTTAGATATATAAGCCTTAAACAAACCGAATAAGCTATAATAAGCTTATTCGAATGAGTAGTAAAGCTAGAAGAATCAATAAGCTAAATCAGCTTATCTAAAATAAGCTCTAATCGAATGCTTTTTTATAAGCTTATTTGATCTAAACATAATAAAGAAATAAGCAAACAGACCCAATAAGCGGATGATAGCTTATTTGATTTACTACTTATTTATAAATAAGCCTAGAAAATAAGCTCTAAAAAAGCTACAAGAAAAGCTTATTTTAGAAAATAAGCCAAATAAAAAAGAAAATAAAGGAAAAGAGAATAAGCTAAGAGATAAGTCATAACAAGAATGTCTTCATTTCATTAATAAGCAAACTACTTCTACAAATAATCTGGAAATAAGGTGAGGAATAAGCTCTTACAAAGACAATAAGCTAAATCTAATCCTATTATACTACTACTTTGAAAACTGGAAAGAAAAGAAAGAAAAGAAGAATTAAGATACAAAAATTTGTAAAAAAAAGAAAGAAGAATATCCCCCTGTGCGTTGGAGTCACGCATGCTTAAATAGCCATTCAATCTCATCCTTTATTGCTCATGATTGAGGCTTAAAAATGCATCTACGTAATAAATTTACGATCCACAAATAGAGTGCTGACACATGGCTTCTAGAAAGTTATATATGTTGGATCGTCAATCCTAGCCAACCACCGAGCCTAACCGAACCTCAAGCCAGCCTCCAATGCACGAACCTTACTCCGAACCTGCGAAATTAAATCAGCAAAAAGAACACTCGGCGAGAATCGAACCCTGGACCTCCCGAGCAAGGCTCTAGGGCGTCTAAGGTTAACCATCTTGCCAAGCTTCCTCTTGGTAACATAATGCAAACATTTTTTTATCCTCTTTTTAATTTGGCCAGGTTCATTTAATTAATAAAGATTCAAAAATGGCGCGTAAGGTTCAAATAAAAAAAGTTCACGGGGCAAGTAAGGTACCAATAGACTCGTAATTTTATGCTCTTTCCAATGGAGTGATTGAAGGATTTTTACGAGTTCGTTTAAATCTCGATAAACGTGAAAAAGTTGTCGAAACTTAACCGAAAATCACCGTTTTTGCTTCGTTTTCTATCTTTTGTATCTGCAAAACATAATAACACAATACAAACATATTTACAATATAATTAAGCATATTTTATGGTTATTAGTCTGTTTTAACGTGTTTTCAGGGTATAAATGATGTGTGTTTAAGCACACATCAAAGGTGCTCTCCTCCTCCCTAGGAGGAGGGATATGACACTAGTGGAGGTATAAACATGTGCTTAATACTTTAGAAAGTGAAATTTGAATTTGTCTTGTGTTTATTTACTAGGATCCGGCCCCTATGGTTAGTAATAGTAGGAATTATATAATTTTTGTGTATTGGGTATAATAGTGGGTATTTGTTTGGGTATAGATAGGTATTGGTGCTTCCTTGCATGCTTAAATGTATTTTATTACGAAACGTAAACGTTTTACGTAACCAATAAAAATAAAATATGAAAAGTTATAAATTATCCTCGTAATAATTATATAACACTTGCTTGACATAAACTTTTACTTGTTTGATGTTCGTTTATGTTGAATGTAGATTTTTAGTTTACTCGATTTAACTAAACGATGAAAATTAAAAGCAAACGCGTAAAAGCCTAAAAATAAATAATGAAGAGTGTTGAGTCGTAAAATGACCTGAAATAACAGATTGTTACAATCTTATTGCAGAAGTGAGTACCTCAGTCACTTATGAGAGCTTTGGGCATTCCAAAACGGCAAAAGAGTTTTTTCAGGAATGAAATAACAACTCTGGCATCGTTGGTTGGTAAAGCTTGAGCTTCGGCCCATTTGGATACATAATCTATATTGACTAAGATGTATTCGAATTTATATGATTTCGGGAATGGTCCCATAAAGTCAATACCTCATATGTCAAAAATTTCGTATACTTGAATGTTGTTTAAGGTCATTTCATCACGTTTGGATATATTCCCTGTTTTTTGACATGCTTCGCAAAGGTGAACAAGAGTATGAGCTTCTTTGATGATTGTTGGCCAGTAAAAGCCTGAGTCTAGGACTCTTTTAGCTGTGATGTTTGGTCTATAATGTCCACTGGTTGGTCCGTGGTGACATTGATCTAGAATGGTACGATTTTCTGGTCCTGAGACACAACGTCTAATCATACCGTCTGAACATACTTTGAAAAGGTAAGGATCTTCCCAAAAGTAGTTTTTAAGGTTGGAGAAGATTTTTTTTTTGTTGGTACGTCATCCCTTTAGGTATAACATCACCTGCCAGATAGTTTGCAAAGTCTGCGAACCATGGTTCGTCTTTGGTGGTTATTTTTATAAGAGTTTCTCCAGGAAAGTTATCATCGACATCACTGTCATCGCTCGTCTCATCATTTTCAATCTGAGATAATTGGTCGATGGCAACGTTTTATGTACCTTTCTTATCTTTAATTTCTATATCGAATTCTTGTAAGAGCAGAATCCAACGTATAAGACGTGGCTTAGCATCATGTTTTTTAAATAGGTGTCTTAAAGCTGAGTGATCGATGTAAACAATGGTTTTGGATAATATCAGATAGGGTCAGAATTTATCGAATACGAAAACTACAGCCATCAGTTCCTTTTCAGTAACCGTATATTTTTGCTGAGCTGCATTGAGGGTTTTGCTTGCAAAATAGATGGGGTGAAAGTGTTTTCCATCTTTTTGACCTAAGACTGCTCCAACTGCAAAATCACTTACATCACACATTAGCTCAAATGGAAGATTCCAGTTTGGACTCACTATCACAAGAGTACATGTGAGTTTTTCTTTTAATGAATTGAATGCATTGTGACATTCGTCATCGAATTCGAATGGATTATCCTTTTCGAGCAACTTAGTTAAAGGACGGGCAATTTTTGAGAAGTCTTTGATGAAACATCAGTAGAAACCGGCATGTCCTAGAAAACTTCTAATGCCTTTGACATTATTAGGGGTGGAAGTATAGAGATTACGTCGATTTTAGCTTTGTCAACTTCAAGGCTTGCATTGGGCACTTTGTGTCTAAGCACAATTCATTCTTTAACCATAAAGTGACATTTTTCCTAGTTAAGGACAAGATTTGCATCTTTACAACATGGGATCATTTTATCGAGATTATTTAGGCAGTTATCGAAAGAGTTTTCAAAGACGGAGAAATCGTCCATGAACACTTCGACGGATTCTTCAATCATATCATGAAAGATAGCTAACATGCACCTTGGAAAGTAGCGGGAGCATTACTTAAACTGAAAGGAATTCGCCTGTAAGCTTATGTTCCGAAAGGGCACGTGAATGTTATTTTTTCTTGATCCATATGATCGATTGGTATTTGAAAATATCCAAAAAAACCATCGAAGAAACAGAAGTATTTATTTCTTGCGAGTCTTTCTAACATTTGATCTATGAATGGCAAAGGAAAATGGTCCTTTGCGGTTGCTTCATTGAGTTTATGATAATCGATGCATACTCGCCAACCTGTAACAGTTCTTGTTGAGACAAGTTCATCTTTTTGTTGGTAACAACTATGATACTACCTTTTTGGGTACACAGTGGATGGGACTTACCTAAGGGCTATCGGCAATTGAATAAATGATACCGGTGTCGAGCAGTTTAACGATTTCTTTTTAACAACTTCTTGCATATTCTGGTTTAATCATCTTTGTTTTGAACTACTGGCTTTTTGTCTTCCAGAAGTTAAATTTTATGTTTAAAAAAAGACGGACAGATCCAGGAATGTCTGTGGTTTTTCAAGCAAAGGCTTGCTTATGGTTCTTAAGGACGAAAATGAGTATGTTTTTGTTTTCTTCAAAAAGCTGAGATGATATGATTACAGGAACAAAAGAGGTTTCTTCTAGGAATGCATATTCTAATTTATCAGGAAGTGGTTTAAGTTCAAGATCCATAAGAGGTTCTTCAAGAGATGTCTTGATCTTATAATCAGTGTTAAAGGTGATTTTTTTGAATGGCGGCTCTTTGGTGTCGGATTCGGATTCAGAGTTTTCTTCGGCGGTCATAGCAATAAATTCATCAAATTCAGCAAAGAGTTTTTCTTCGAGGATGGTTCCTTGGATGGAATGAAGGATTTTACTACCTTCATCGAGAAGAGCATTGAAATCTTCTTCTAAGATTTCATTAATAACTTCAATATTGAAACATGTATCATCGTTTGAATAGGAGTGTTTCATCGCAGAATCCATATGAAAAGTCATACGTTCGGTTCCAACTCCAAGATTGAGTTGTTTTTTATTAACTCGAATTATTGCATCGGCAGTATGGAGGAAAGGTCTCCCTAAGATTATAGGAACTTTAATGTCTTCTTCTATTTTGAGAATAACGAAATCTACAGGAAAGGTAGATTTTCCAACTTTAACGAGCATATTTTCAGCTATTCTAATAGGGTATTGAAATGATCTGTCTGCTAATCTTACGCTCATTTGAGTGGGTTTAAGAGTTTCGAGAGATAATTTAGCATATAGAGAATACGGCATGAGATTAATGCTAGCACCAAGATCAGCTAAAGCATCACATGAGAAAGCTTTGTTGAAGTTACATAGAATGAGGAAACTTTTAGGGTCTCTAAGTTTTGGTGGAACTTTGTTTTGGATTAAAGTAGAACTTTCATCGCTAAGAAAAGCGGCTAGAGTTTGTTCAAGCTTGTGCTTATTGCTAACGATTTAAGAAATTTTCCATAGTTTGGCATTCCTGCTAAAACATCAACAAGAGGAACAATGATTCGAACGTCTTGAATCATGTCGAGGAATTTTACATATTGAGCTTCCATTTTCTCTTTTCGAAGGCGTTGAGGATATGGGATCTTTGATTTATATGGTTTAGGTATCGCGTTTTCTTTGGCTGGTTTTGGATCTTTAGGTTTGGTTGAGGTGTAGGTTCTTCATCATCACTATCGAAGATAATAGGAGTTTTAGAATTGTTTTGTTGGTCATTTGGGTTGATAGGTGGGTCATAGGATTTACCACTCTGCGTAAATACGGAATTTACCTGCTCATTTCGAGCTTGTGGTGGTTGATAAGGTTTAGATGAGCTACCTTTTGGGTTAGGTTGAGTGTTACTGGGAAGAGGTCCAAAAGGTCGAGCAGATTGTTTGTCAGCAAATCTGTCAAATTTAGCTTCGAGATTTTGGATCGAGGCTTGATGATTTTTGGTTGTTGTTTTGAGTTTGGTTTTGAGATCCATGAAAGAATCTTTGACAAAAGAATTGGTTGATTGTTGATCTTTTATGAAATCGCTTAATTATTTTTGAAGGTCGGGTTTATCATTAGATTGATAGTTATCTCGATTGTAATCGTTTCTTTCGATTGAACGCCAATTATCGCGATTTGAGTCACGGTCGTGGTAATCATTGTAAAAACGAGTTTGACGGAAGGTTTGCATGAATTTTGCTTCTTCTTCATGGGATATAGGTGTGTCATCATCGTTATGATCGGGGTTTGGTTGTTTTGAACGAGATTGAAATTCTTTATACTAAGCATCCATTTTCATGGTCATGGCATCCTTTCGGGCCATAATTTTTTCATTTCCAGAATTACTGCTACCTTCATCCGCGAAAGCAACTATTTTTTAAGAGATGGTTTAGATTTTTGGTTTTTAGCCTAGTCGAGCTTGAGTAAGACTTTGTCTTCAAGAAGCTAATAAGCTTGATTTGGTGTTTTATAGAGGAAAATACCACCATCTGCAGCATTTAGGACTTTTTAAGTTATATCGTTGAGACCGTGGTAAAAGATTTTAATGATATTGCCTTTGGATAGATTGTGAACATGGCAATTTCTGAACATTTCTTTCATACGGAGCCAAGCTTCGGTTAAAGTTTCATTTTCATGTTGAGAAAAGGATTAGATTTCTCCGAGGAGTCGATCAAAAAGAGCTGGGGGAAAGAATCGGCTAATGAAATTGGTTTGAAGTTCATTCTATGTTTAGATAGTTCCTTCGTTGAGTTCATTCAGCCATGTTTTTGCTTCACCCGTGAGTGATAGGGGAAAAATCATCAGGCGGAAGGCTTCATTTTCGGTGTCCTTATATTTAAACATATAACATATTCCAAGGAATTCATGAATGTGTTTGTGTGGATCAGTTTTAATTCTACCGTCAAATTGGTTTCCTTTGACAAGGGTCAAGTGGTTACCCTTAATGGCGAATTCGATTGCGGTTTCAGGAATGGTGATTGTAGAACCGGGAGTCAGAGCGACAACACGGTTGGCAACCCACATTGGTTCATCATCCGTTGGATTATAATTTTCAAGGATATCAAGAAAGTGATGGAAATATTCGATGTCAAGAATTGGAACGTAAACAACTCTTGGTGTGCAGGTGGTTCGTTTATTTGTTCGAATGGAACTCTCCTGTTTCGTCGACTAAGTCTTCGATTCAGGGTTCATTCTGGTTCAGGAAGTGGTTTAACAAGTTCAGAGTTGGACGCACGTGTATACATCCAAGGGAGTTATATGGTTTAGTTTTCTAGAAAAATGTACAGCGATTTTGAGAAAGGAAGTGGTTAAAAATTATTTTTAAAAATTGATTACAGAACAACTTTAAAATCCCCAGCAACAGCGCCACAAATTGTTGATGTGTTTCGAAAGCTTTAAATTTATAAGACTAGTTTTACCGATTATTAATTGGAAACACATGGATAAAGTATACCCACGTATGTAGTATAATATTTCAAGTAAGACCAGGTCGTCCATAGGGATTTGATTAGTGTTCGAATAATCAGAAATTTTAAAACAATTATTAATAACTTTTAAGATAGATTCAATAATAAAGAAATATGACTATTCGGATAGTTTTATATAATTCATAAGCAATGGTAGTAATCTTGATCTTTGACTTTAGGACTTTAACTTATAAAAAGGATTTCTCGTCAGAAAACGTTTTCATAAATTAACTAGTTTCAACTTAAGACTTATCTTGGTTTAACTTAATCAAATGTGTCACTCAAATAATCAAGTTACTATTATATCAAATCTATTTTGTTTATCAAATAACATAAGTGAATTTCTTCGATCGAATGATAAAGATCATAGACAAATCTTTAAAATCATATAGTGCACAACGGGTCTTTCGACCTATACCATTATACGTATATTGATGAATAAGTTTAACAAGATTAGATATGATATGATTGTAAAATAAGATTAAGATTGATAAGATCGAGATGATACCAAATGCTTAATTATTATATTAACATCACCGAGTAGTCATAAGAGGTTTAGCCTCTCATGGCTATCGTGTTCATAATAACAAAGTTGAATAGAGAAAAAAGAAACATACGAAATCCGGATTGAGAAATGGATTGAACACTACTTTTAGAGGTACGAATTCGCATAAAAACCTTTATTTAACTAAATACTATGATGATGATCTTCGTTCTTTGCTGGAAGATCGTGCTAAACTCCAAGGATTGATGAAGATTATTGAGAGATGTGTGTAAACTATGTTGGAATGCGTTGTGTGAAATATGAGAAAATTTATTCTCTTTTATAAGTTGGGCAAAGGGAAAAGTGCGACGCACTTCCTTGAGAAGTGCGGCGTACTTTGGTTCTTTTATTCGTAGAACTTTAATGCTGAGATGAAGTGCGGCACACATGAGGTAGAAGTGCGTCATACTTAGGGTATTAACTGTCCTTCATTTACTTGGCCTGAAGTGAGACGTACTTGGGTAAAGTGCGGCGTACTTAGCTTCATTTTTGGATTTATTTTCTTCTAACTTTTCTTCTGTAAGGTGTAAAATACTTGTTTCTTTATTCTTTTGAGCTTGAGATATCTTCAAGTGAACCTGCACATGTTTCATTCTTTTAAGTATCGAAAGTTCTTGAGAAATGATATAAATAGATAAAATAATGCCGCCAAAAACATGTATAATTAAGGCGTTATCAGCTTCCATCCTTCTTCTTCACTAACAACACGAGTGATGAAAAGGGACTATGACTAAAACGGATGATTCCTTGACTTAACATCTCATTAACCAATTTTTCCATTTCACCTTTTTGGTAGTAAAGATATCGATAGGGTCGAACATTTACGAGTTTGGTATTAGGATACAAATAAATACGGTGATCAATAAGACGATGTGGAGGTAAAGAGGTGGGTACCTGAAAGAGTGACTCAAACTGTGCGATGAGCTGGTCAATATCCAGGTGTATGGTTGTGTCCATCACATGTCAAACCTCGTGTTCCTCATCCGTTCTTGCAACGCTATGTAGCTCGTATACCCCTAGGGGTGTTAACGAATCGAGCTTTTAACGAGCTACTCAAGCTTGAGCTCATTTAACTTGAGTTTGAGCTTAATACTCTCGAGCTCGAGTCGATCCTGAACAAATATTAGTGCTCGATTAGTTTGACGAGCCGAGCTTCAAAAACTAATATTAGGCTCGGCTCGTTCGAAAACTCATTTAATTGTCTCGAGTCGAACGAGTCGAATAAGCTAGTCGAGCTTAACGAGCCAAACGAGCTATTTGAGCTTAACAAGCCAATACATAATGTATATTAATTTTTAAGCTTAGAATATAATTAAAATTTTCAAATATACTTAAACTATTTTAATAGGACTTTAAACTCAAGATGACTCCCTAATATCCTTAAGCTACATGTTCTTTTCAAAGTGAACCTTTTCTTTCTCTTTTATGCTTTGTTTTATAGGAGTGCTCATTGTTATTTTTTCTAGTCGTTTCGATGTAGGATTGTTTTTTTTTTCATCTCAATTCCTAATACATTCTTATAAAACATCTATTTTTTACCACATTGCAATACTAAATTGAGATTAAAGTTAATTTAGTGAAGTATTTTTTAGTTGTTTATTGGTCATACTCGAAACAAATCTAAAGCATTGCAACACCTTTTTTTGTAAAAATGTTAAGAATTTATGAATGATGTCTAAACTTATTTGTGAAAATTTAGAATAGGGTTGAATAGTTTTATCGTTTTAAAATTTTAGTTTCAAAACGTATTTGTGAGATCAAGCAATAATAATGAATATATATAAATGCAAGACAATATGTAATTATGAGAAAGATCAAACCATAACACAAGGATTTATAGTAGTTTGATAACGAATATCTAATACTCGCCTTATTCCACTCCTCAAGTATCTGACTCGAGAGTTTACTTTACTATATCAACAAGCTCCTTTACTTGGCGGATAAAAATATACATGTCGCTTAAACTTTTACCAATACAAAACTAGATATCGAGTCCTAGCCTATGTAGAACAAACCTTTCTCTCTACGTATTTTGAGGAATAAAATATTAACCTAACACTCTATATTTGAAGTATGATGGTGATTATGAACTTTGAAGTATGGTAGTACAATATGGTAATACAACAAGTTTGCAAACAAACACTAGTAACTATAACACATGAGACATGTGGATTCTTCAAGTGTTCTTCCCTTGCAAGAAAGAGGATTAGTAGTATGGATCACTTGATTGGATATAACAATCAATCCAAAGAATGTATACTAATGTATGACAGTGTTTACATATGGTACATATTGAGGGGTGCGAATAGTCAATCGCTTTGGTTTTTCACATTCGGTAAGTGTAATATGAGGGTTGAGGATGGTCCACGTGGTAAACATCTACTGGAATTTCTATCGAACACATTTATAGCTAGGTAATGGTAAGTACGGGTCCTTTCGCAAGGAGCGGTTGAACTAAAGCTACAGCTGAATTTCTAAAACTTTTAAATGGGTTTCAATTTGAGAGCTTAACACGATTAATTGATTAACTACTAATTATCTAGAAAGCGAGTAAATTATGAGTGTGACCAGATAAAGAAGAACGTGCTAGCCAAGCTCATCCTACTACAGTACTAGGTCTAATCGATTCGTCTACTAGTGCAATGATCTAATAAACCTACGTTGGTGAATTTAAATGCAGACTAATTCAGATGGTCACTCTAACCTAGCCCTATGAATATCGACCCCTAACCCTCGAGTAACTTATGGGGTTTATAATCTCAATTACACATTAAGTGTGTCAACTAATCTATATTGTGTACATGCGGTACTCTAACGTCATAGTATTACCTACTCTCTCGCAATGGTCATCTATAAGAGAGCACTATGCTAAATTACTAGTTTTGCCATACTTCATCTAACCTAGACTTTTATCCATCTCTAGTCACAATGATAAACTAGCAACAACCCTTAGTTGTCTAATGCTAATAGCCTAAGATCATGATAGGCGCATCTAGCATTAGAAGAATGTTATCAATTAATCCATCTTAATCTATAAACTTATAAAAGTTAGTGTAATATTTCTAGAATAAACGTGTAATCAAAAAACCCATTTTGTGTCTACAATGTGGTAGTTTTGGCGATTCCGTAATAGTGTTATGTTTTCCTCTCATTCTATAGAGAAATGTGACTTATTTGATAGTATTCAAGCCCATCTTTGTGACTTATAACAATAAAGATACAAATAAATAATAAACTTATAGTTAATGTCATTTATTATCTTTATAAAGCCTTGCTCAAATATTAAAATAAACAACTTTGTAAAGCTAGTCTTTATTTAAGCTAAATTACATGATACAATTTGATATTATACCATGTATATGATATACACTTCTACATATTAATCAAAATCCAACCTAAAGGCAATATCATAATTGAGCTGTGAGCTTTCACATAATGCATTACACATCCGACATCGAGAAATGACTGAAACATGAGAAAGAAAATGTATTATAATTATGGGAAAATGATGCCTACTTTAACATGTAGGCAATTGCCTACTTTTTTTTGACAAAAATAGATTATCACTTTTATAAAGATTGCAATTACACCCCTTTTAAAAACTCTTCATTTCCATCTTTTATCTCAAACATATCTTCTTGACGACTCTTTACCATCATCAATCAGGCGTTTTCAAGGACTAATCCAAATCATGAAGAAGAAATCATATTAGGTTTGATTATATTATTCATCGTATTCTTCCTTGTTGATAACATTCTTTTTTCTTTTCTTTGAAATATTTATGAAGTAAAATAAAGAGATAGATTGGCATATGTGGTTGTATGATCCGAGTAAATGTAAACTGTTATGAGTGGATTATGTGGTATTGGTACTATAGGTTACTTGTAAGTCTGGTACCTGGTATGTGGGTTACTGAGTTTGGTCTGCAAGTATGGTTTACAAGTTTAGTTTTAAGATCTAAGTAGTGGTTATGACTATCTTAGTTTCCTTCGGATCCCCCTTTGCTTTGTGATTGCATTCAAACATAATTTCCCATGATTCACTGGTCTTTTTTGACATAATTTATTTAGATATGTTTGGAATGTTCGGTTTGAATCTGTTTGTATCTTTACGTTCATGTACTGGTGACTTTTTTTTGTTGTTTTGTTATCTTACTTTTCTTAGTTTTTCTTCTTAATAGATGAAAATAATGATAAATATGAACATACGCTAATTGATGATATCGACAACAATGGTTATCTCATGCAAGAAGAAGTAACAAATGTTACACATATTTATAATGGATCTTTAAAGGATACTATTCTAGTAAGAAAATTTTCTACTTTTGATGATGTCATATGATTTTTACAACCAGTATGGTCAATTAAAGGGTTTTGGTATTCGAAAGCATCAACTTAATAGATACAAAGACACAGACGAAGTTTATCAATGAATATTTTCATGTAACAAGGAAGGTTTTAAGGATATGAATGATAAGAGACAGTTACGCGATGATGTAAAACGTTGTTGTATTACACGAACTGGTTGTAAGGCCTTAATGCAAGTGACATATCAAGTGAAGGTGGTGAGTGGGTTGTAGACAAGTTTAGTGATGAACACAATCATCCTTTTGATTCTCCATTAAAAGTAATCAAGCAAAGGTCTCATAACATCTTTCAGCGCTTCAATAAATGCAAAGATGTTGTAACATTATTGTCAAAAGCAGGGATGAAGCCTTTTGAAATCACTAAAATAGTTAATGCCTTTAGAGGTGGTGAAAAGGATCAACTCACTCGAGTTCAATGTTCCACTATTGTTAGTGAAGAGAGAAAATGCAACTTAGGTAAAGAATGTCATGGAATTATCATGCATTTTAAAGAAAAGGCTATGTTGGATAAAGATTTTTACTTTGCAATGAACATAAATGAAGACGGGGTACTACAAAATATGTTTTGGGTAGATGGGAGATCAAGAACATCGTATTGCCAATTCAGTGATGTTGTTGTTTTTGATGTAACTTATAGGACAAATAAGTTTAGTATTCCATTTGCACCATTTGTTGGAGTGAACCACCAGGGTTAATCTATTCTACTAGCAGCTGCGTTGTTGGAAAATGAGACCGAAAAATGTCTAAATGGTTATTTGAGCAATTTCTAAAATGTATGTATGAGTGCCCGCCTGTAGCTCTCATTACAAACCAAGATTTTGAAATGGGTAAAGCAATTTCAAAAGTCTTTCCAAACACGAAACATCGGTATTGTGCATGGCATATTCAAAGGCATGTTTTATAGCATCTACAACCATTTCGATCTCGATATGATGCTTTTGAAGATACATACAATCAGTGGGTTAAAAGGCAATATGTTGAAGAATTTGTATCGGGGTGGGAGAAGTTAAAGGAGAAATATCACATAGAAGATGATAGTTGGTTAGGAAACATGTTCAAGTTGCGTCATCATTGGGTAAAAGCATATCTCAAAGATACATTTTTTGCTGGCATGACAACCAGTGGAAGGAGTGAAAGTATACATTCGTTTTTTGATGGTTTTGTCAATGCTAAGACCATGCTAAATGATTTTGTAGTCCAGTATGACAAAGCTGTGAGTTCTCGAAGAAGTGCAGAAAAAGACCAAGATTTTAGAACTTTGAATTCAAAGCCCACATTATATAGTAATCATCCGATTGAAGAAATGGCAACAACATGTTATACATGAAATATTTATGTCATATTTAATAAAGAGTGGAAGGCGTGTTTTGATTGTGGTCATGAAATATTAAGCATGGATGGTGTTAAGGTTAAATACCGTGTTGGGTTTTTGAAATGTAACAAGAAAAATCAGAAAACCGTTGAATACAATGTTACTTCAGACATTTTTGTTACTTGTTCGTGTGCAAGTTTTGAGACTTCTGGAATCTTGTGCAAAAATATTCTCTACATCATGAGATGAGAGTCTTTAACAACCATTCCAGACCATTACATAATACCAAGGTGGACTATGAAGGCAACATATAAGGTGGGAGGTATGGAAACTCGATGGCGAGATAAAAATGATATTGCTAGAAAAGAAGTTACTTTATTAACTATATGGTCCATTCGAGCAAAATTCAACAAAATAGTACAACATGGACGAGATTCCCTCAATGACATTAATAAAATTGATGCGGTTCTTAATGGTCTTTTGGAAGAACAAAGTAGAAGAAAGAAGACTAGCGTCGAGTTAAACACTAATATCGACAATGATATACCATCTACGCAACAAGAGTACATATCACAACAACGCCTTTTAAAGAAAAAAAGAAACATGCCACAACATGTATTAGTTTCTGATCTTGTTGTTCGAGTGAAGAAAAAAGGTCGCCCAAAACATGCTTTAAGAGTAAAGCCTGGTTTGGAGGTCACTTTGGACTTGAAGAAAAAAATTCTTGTAGTTATTGTCGAAACAAAGGTCATAACATCACTAGATGTCCAAAGAAAAAGGTTTGTTTATGCTTCATACTCAACATTACATCTTTTAGGTTTTCATTCTCATTTTTATTGTTTTACTATTTCAGAAGGACGAGGAAAAAAAGAGCGATTGAACGAGGTGAAGCTAAAAATTAAGTGAAGCGTATTTTGAGCTATTTAAGAAGGAGAATGCAAAAAAGTAGTCGAAGAAGTTTGTTACAGATTTAAACAAGCTGTTTTGAACTTGTGTATTTGCAGCATGTTTAAACAAGCATTCCCAAACACCCTCTTGTTTTGTTGCTGTCATTTGTTACAATTTAAACAAGTTGTTTTGAACTTGTGTATTTGCAGCATGTTCAAACAAGCATTTCCAAATACCCTCTTGTTTTGATGTTGTCATTTGTGTTTATTTTGAGCTTTAGTGACAACTGCTGCAATAATTTTGTGATGGCAGTTAAAAGGGTTGTTTGTGTTTAATTCTTGTTTCAATGACTGGTGCAATAATTCTTTGCAACAAAATGGGTCAGTATGATAGTTTTCTGCAATTTATTATTTTAGTGGCTGCATTTTATTTACTTCTGCAATTTTTATGCCAGTTTCTCTATTCGTGTGAAGATCTGCTTCATTGCTCCTGTGTGATAGAGTTATGTATGTTATTGTTTTAATGGTTGCAATTATTTTGCTTCTGCAATAATAATGTGAAAGTCCTAGAGTTCGTGTGAAGATCGTATGATTGACTACCCCAGTGCTCAAATTGCTTCTACATCTATTTTGTGTGAGATCAGTGGTTGTTGCATATGTCTTTGTGGGTAGATTTATGTTGAGTTTGGTTCAGTGTACCATTTATGGGTTTCAGTTGAGTTTGGCGCAATGGATCAGCTGTAAATGCATTTTGGTCTTGTGTCAGGTTGGGTTTTTTGGCATTTGCTTGTAAGTTTGCGTTTTGTATATATGTGTAGTACTATAACATGTAAATCTGTCCCATGTGTTTGAAAGGGGTGTAATTGTAATCTTTATAAAAGTGGTGTTCTTTTTTTGTCAAAAAAAGCAGGCAATTGCCTACATGTTAAAGCAGGCAAGATTTCCCCATAAAAATATATGTGTTAAAAATATAAATAGTGAAACTATGAAAGGCTGGGGCGGACTACATAAACATAGGGTGTAGGAAATCGGCAAAACTTTAACAAACAAAACCAAGTTTTTCTCACTTTATTCATTCTACACAGAAGAACACACACAACAAAAAAAAAGCCGACTAAAAAAACCTTACGACACCAAAAAAGAAAAACAACCAAACTACGACTAACAATACTTTCATTCAACATCGCACAATCTGATTAATCAAGATATGTTTTTCGGTTAATGGATTAAAGGTATATTAATTGATTATTTATTTATTCATCTACTAATCTAGGGTTTTTGTTTTTTAAGTAATTAAGTTATGGGTTTGTGTTATTGTGCTTTAATTTATGTGGTATGGCTTATTTTTTGTGATAACATTTGCTACAATTTCGGGTTAATTTGCTAGATCATTGATAATAGCGGTGGTTAGCTTGGCGGCAAAGGGGGAGAGGTATGATTTAATTGTGTATATTCTTTATTATATTTGCAATTGATGTACGTTTATTAGTTAAATGTGAAAAAAAAATTGTTAAAAGAATATCTTTCCACTTCTTAATACAGTGATTTTTTTACTATAAGTGTCTTGGAGATTGCGTCTACAAAGGTTGCTAGGTTAGGCTGGAAAGTGGAGTTTGGACAAATGCCCACTTTGGGATATAAGGTGTGCACTCTCTGGTATGAAGTTCGTTCAATTTTTCTTCTACATTGAAATATATTGAATGTTAAAATATGTGATAATTTGTTTTTCATTCAAATTGCTAGAGGGATAATGATGAGTGGGTTAGGCGGGTTAGGCAATAGGTCAAAAGGGGTCACTATCTGGTGCGTCATTCTACAGTGTGTGTTGGGTTGGTTCACAAACACTCTTTTATCCATTTTCTATAGATAACGAATAAGTTAATTTTTATTGGTGAAACTTATTGTAAAAATCAAAATCTTTTGAATAAAATGGTTTAGGTTTCTTTGGACCCGTTTTTGACTCGTGGAAAAACACATCCCACATCGACCCATGGTAAGGTTATTGAAGTTAGCTACTATTTCCTAACACCCTATACTAATCTCATTGGAAGCCATCTTCTTGTCAGTATGTTCTAATGTGTTGATTCCTTACGAATTCACTAATCTACTGGAAATGCTTTATTGTGCAATTGGATCATTAATTATGAAGTTAAGGGAGAGGTAAGCTATCTTATAGTATATATGCAAGACATTGTAGAATGCGGGCAAAAAAGAAAATGTCTTT
>BQNB010117700.1:0-21129 GCA_026074375.1 Tanacetum coccineum
ATTAACTAATAATCCTTTTTATATAATCTTGTTTATAATCCATGTTATGCTACCTACTACAAGCTTGCATGCAACACTTTTTTAATATCATGTGATTCTGTGTTCTAATTGCGGTTTTCGTATTACAATGTTTAAACAGTATCAACCGCATCTGTGTAACATAAAGGCATTAATTTTTTGTTGTTCCATCTGGCCATATCGGTCACATAAGAAAAAACATGGCTAAAAGGGGATCAAAAGTTTCTATATGCTTTTAACCTTTTAAAACCCTATCTATATTTATGATAATCATATTTTTGTTATAGAAGGTATATTTTATTCATTCATATTGAATACGCTAACAAGGGATCAATTTTTTTCTTTTTGGTTTCTAATGCTTGATCTTGCGTGTAATGCTGGTTTGAAAGAAACAATGAAGCTAAGGACTCATCCAGGTTAACCTAAGCTTGTTGTAATTCATATTTTTATTCTTGATATTATCTTATATGTACATGATCTTGAAACAATTACCAGTGAGTGGCTCGATTTGGATTACGTATCCTCTCAATCAGTGAATCAGCTAATTAAGGATATGTATCATATGGGCTGAACAGTTATTAAAAAAAGTTAGATTATTATTGCAACAACATAGTTTTGTAATCATGTTCATTAGTTTGTAGGTCACGGCTGTGCCCATTATGCAAAATCTGATAATAGCTTGTAGTCTACATGGCTTCTCAATTGATTGTATCATAAAACTAGTATTAATGTTTTTATTATATCTGTGTGTAGATGATAAGTGCTTAATTACACATATCTTTCACCTCTAAAAACGAGCTTAAATGACCAAAAACAGACAAAAACTGCCAAATATATGTTTGTTTTGCATTTGTATTGTGCAGGAAGTGGATATCATCAAAAAGACAGAAAACCAAGCCAAAATGACAAAACTGAGCATGGAATGGAAAAGACTGTGTTGTGGTTTCGGGTTTTTTTACTATTTCAGGTTTGGCTGTCGGTGGTTACTTGATTTTCTTGTGATGCATATCTGGTAGTCGGTTCTCTTGGTATTGATGTAAATCGGTTTATTTGCTCGTGGGAGTTGATCTAGTGTCTGTACATAGTAGCATTTCCTTTTTGTGGAACTTTAGGACAAAGTAGTGCTGGTAATGACCCCGCTTAATTTATGTATGATTGTTAAATTTATGTACTACTTTGGATGTTAAAATTAGAATTATTATTAATTATTATTATTAAAACCAAATCTAAATACCATTTTTATTTGTAGCTTTAGTTAAAGAAGATGAAGAAAAGTGTGTTATAATATTTTATTTAGTAAAGAAAAACGCAAAGTGATAATTTTTATATTTAAAAAATAAAGATTGTTTCTTAATAGGAAACATTCTTTTACTTATTACTATTTTTCTTAAAGATTATAAATAAATAAAACATTCAATATTGCTTGGAAAAATAAAATTTTAATTCGTTTTTCATGTTTACATAAGAAAAAAACACAAAATACACATGGACTCAATAGATCATATTTAATTGTTTTAGACCAAAGTAATTTTTTTTTTAAAACCGCTCCTCTTCAAAGTGTTTTACCTAAGAGCATTCTTCTTTTCCAAACCCTAATCTAAACCTCTATAACGACAGTGAAGAACCATAATCTAGACGATGTTGAAGAACCAAAGTCGCATATTACAATCGAAGTATATATAACTATTGTTAAAATTGGGAAACTATCGATCCAAGGTATGATTTTTTGTTTTAAAATTTTCAATTGCGATCTATTTGATATCAAATTAATATGATTTGTGATATAGCATGAAGTTAATGTGTTGTAACTCCCTCCAATAATCTTAGTAAGACAATTGTTATGTTGTGATTCTCATTGTGGAGTAGCCGAGTAGTATTAGGTTTTCTTAGTACATGTGTTCGATGAAATTATTTGTGTGTAGCAATAGTTCAGGATCTGAAGATTCAAGTATATATGCATGGTCTTTATATATATTCTCCATGAAAAGGTTCGAACATCAATAATTTATAGCTAATAATTGTGTCATTCTACTGTTTATTCCATTTTTTGTAGCATAAATAAGTAGATCGAGTTTCGATATCTAGAGTTATCGGCACGTTTACCTAAGTTTTTTGGTTATGGATTTTAAAAATCTGAGATGAGTGCAAGCACATAACAGCCAAAAAAGATATAGTCAACTGAAAAAGCGAATTAGTGAGCCTTAAGACTGAATAAAAGGCTATCATGCTTCTTTAATACCATGGCGTTGGTCTATTTTCTAGCTATGATTCTTTTTAAATGATGTTATACATATGAATACATGATCAATATCAGTATCATGTATATGTGCTGGTTTGATTTGCGTAGTAGTTTATTAATTTTAAATGATTAACATATATATTATGCTTATCACTTACATCTTTTCAAATCATATCGCGTGTATTAAATTGGAAAAACCTTCAAAAACCCATAAATTGATTTGAGGCTTTTAAATAGTACTCATATTCAACTGTGTGTGCTACCACTACCAAAGTAACAAGGGCTCATAATTTCTTTTACTAAGTTTTGACATGTGCAATTGGATAAAATATAATAACGATCAAGAGGGCAAATTTGAATCGATATTATTGCTCCTTTAGGGGCAAATATTGCAACACATGGTTTGTTCATTTAGTGAGTCATGTTTATGTGTTAAAGAACTAAAATATGATATACAATTGTGGTCATGTTCTATGAAACAGGAATAATAACGTGGACAAAAAATGGATGACCAAAATGAGCAATAACAAGACGATGATGACGGCGTGGACAAGCCAAGTTCATTAACTTCTTAAGCAAAATTAGGAGCAGGAGGGCCCTTGGTCCTCAGGTGAGGACAAAACTTTGAAATGATTTTAGTTGTGAATTTTAGATGCTTAGCAGTGGGAGGGATTGCAACTTTCCATGACTATAGTAATTTTTAGTCGTTTTTTTTAGCACTTTTAACTCTTGGTTTTTGAATATTGGTAATTCATATAATGTTATATTCAAACATTAATCATAACTAGTCTAAATATTTCAGGGATCTAAAGCAAATGATGCACTTATATTGACAACAAGTCACAACCCAGGTGGTGTTGCAGAGATGCACCAGCGTAACTTGCACAACAGTACCAAGAATCAAGCAGAACACTCATTTCAAGAACCATACTCTTAACGTTGGCTAAAATCAAGAAAGTCGGGAGAGCGGATGAGATTGTTTATATCGTTCTCGTATGAGGTATTGTTGCTAGAAAAGTTAACGAGATAAAGGGGAGTCATAACGTGTTAAATATATAGTTGTAGCTCTGCTACTTACATTACTATTGTATACATTCATATTAGAGGTACTCAGGTTTAGATTTTAGAACTGAAAGCAATTATGCGATATTGAACATTAGGAATCTGATAACCAGTGGTAATAAAGCGAGCGATAAAAAAAAAACCAGTACTGCCCTTTAATAATGTCATTAAACCAACAACGCATTTAAAACCTGGTAGTGGCAGAATGACTTAAACGACAATTAATGCGGCAGAGTTGAAACCTATGTTGTTGTGCTTACTCATGTTGAATTGTACTAGTTATAAAAATACCTTGAAAGTAGCTCTTTCTTCGCCTGGTTCCTTTTATTCAATCGTTGAAATGACTTACATGTGCAATAGCTTAATTTCGATAACTTTATATATATAAATATAAATTACTAACAATATTACCAAAAGGATATTAATTACTAACAGAAACTGCCATGTTTCAGTTTCAACTCACCAAAGCATCAAAATGGTGACATTACAAAATAATTCTGGGTTAAATGAAATGATACAACCACTAACCCCTCTTCCTCTTCCTAATCGTCCATCTTCCTCTTCCTAATCGTCCTTGGTTGGATAGGGTACAAAATTGCCTCAAACACCTCAATCCCCACCCTACTGTAACCTTTTTCACCCCATTCCTCCCCATATGAATTCTTTACCAAGCAATAATGATCATCTTTGTTGTCTGACATAGTATTCAGACCCACAATCAGCAGCGCATGCTTGACTCCAGAAGGAACAGCGTTACGAGGATGACGGTACGGTCGACCTTTCGTGGCGTGCTTGCGAGCAACAGCAGGGTTTGTAAAATTTCCCATATACATACTGCCCACAATCGGATACCCAAATCCAAACCTACCATACATCCTTAGCAGATTTTTCTCGATTTCGCACTTCTTTTCAATCCACCTGATACGTTCGATACGATACCGCTCATGGCAAGCGGTCTCATACCAAGCTTCCTCCCAATCTTCTTTGTTATTGTAATTTCTTGGTAGCTTGGAATTAGGGTACACACTTGTTTTTTCTAATCCCAATTCCGGTTTGGTACACATCTGAATAGAACTACCAATGCCTCTATCACGATCTATTCCAATCTGTGGTGTTAGATCGAAAGAGGTATTGGGATCTGCGCCGTTCATACGGAAGATAATAGTCATCATGTCGGCAAGAGCAATGTCCACACAGGAACCTTCATCCTGTTGGTGTATGACTCCGGTTCTGAAACCAACAACGTAGTCGATCTTACGTCAGGGCTTTTCCATTTTTTTTTATAGATGGTGGTTTTGCGGCGGTTGTTTTAGGGTTTAGATCGGTTCTAGGGTTTCTGTGAAAGAAATGAAGAATAGATGTTTGGCTGGCCCATACTTTAAATTTCACCGGTTCGAGTTTTTTATTTTCGGTTAAAATTTTAAAACTTTTTAAAATATTTAGTTATTCATATGTTCGTTAATTCGGATTGAATTGAATTAAACACCCAACCGAATATTTTAACAGTAATGACATTTAAATCTATAAATGTGTTTTTTATAGCATCAGCTTCGCAATTCAAAATGAGCAATCAGTGTAACCTTTTTGCTAGTTTGCCTTTAACCATTATGTAAATAATAACTTATTATAATAAAGATGAAAATTTATATCGTCAAAAAAAAACAACTATTGGATTAAACCGAACCAAATATTCTAAAAAGCTTATAGTCGGTTTTTTTTTAAAGACAACATTATAAAAGAACCCGCAAAAAGGGAAAACAAAAATACAATTTCAGGCATCCCTCTACAATTTAACAAGCTAATTAAAAGCTTATAGTCGGTTAATTTGGTTCGATTATTATGTTGTCAGGTTAATTTGGTTAATTTTTTTAACCAACTTCATATTGAATTAGACGAACAAAATATTAAAAAAAAATATAGTTGGTTTCAAAATATCCAAACCGAAAAGTTTATAGTTGGTTTTGAAACCGAACCACCTTTTAGTATAACGAATAACTACCAGTTAAAGTTAGACACGCAACAAAAGCTATCAATAACAACGACAACAATAGGCAAACATGTGTCAAAACAGGCATGAAAAGCAGGGGTGTTCAAAAAATTCGAGAAATCGACGAACCGAGTTGTTCAATTCGAAACCACAAAAAAACGATAACCGAAGAAATTGAAACTGAGAAAACCCGAAGAAATAATACATGTGAAAATGTTACAAATCACCACGACCATTTTCCTTGTAAATGGGGGTGTAAGTAAAATTTCTATTAGTTGACTTAAACACAAGGAAAGGTTTTGTTAATTCTTATACAACAAATACATCTTTTTTTCATGACTCGTTGACATTTATTGATTGGCTTCCTTGATTGATTGGCCTTCATCATGAAAGAGCTACATTCGGCTGTTTTTGTAAACAATATCAATATCAACTCAAGAATCACCAAAGAACCACAAATCTGCACACAACTAACCTCCCCTTTGCGCTTTTTATTACTTAAAGTATTACAAGAAGATAAGTCCACAAATGTGTGCTTACCAAACAATTACAAAAGAAAACAAGATAATTCCCACCAGGTGGATCTTATCAAACCTCACTACAAATCATTTAACACTCAGAAACCTATAGGATGGAATAAAGAGATCAATCCTACTACACACAATGAACCAGATTGATATCCAAAAGATATCAAGAACACAAGACAATGAGAATGATTAAGAGAAAAGAGATGAGACGAATAATGAAAACCCTAGATCTAGCTTTCTTTATATAGGCAACATTTTCATTTTACCCCTTGAGCTCCAAGCTCATAAGCTGCCAAACTATACTTCTAGCCTTTTATCTTTGAGGAAATGACAGGGTTGGAACTAAAATAATATTAACTATCTAAACTAGTCATTTTTGATAACATAAACATTTTCTCAAACTAACCTTTTGTCTTTTTGTAGGCCTCGTAAAAGTTTATAAAAAAAATCTGCATATAAGACACAACTTATAAAACTTCTAAAGTTCTAATCCAAAAGCACATTAGCATCAAAGTAGCTTAAGCTGAATAAATACCAGAATCCCAGCAAATAAAAAAGCTTCCATTGATGATTGGCCTTCATCAGAAAGAGCTTCTTTCGGGCTGTTTTTAAAAACAATATCAATAACCAATCACAATAATCACCAAAGAACACACAGAACTGCATACAACCAACCTCCCCTTTGCGCTTTTTATTATTTAAAGTATTACAAGAAGATAAGTCTACAAACGTGTGCTAGCTATACATTAACACAAGAATACAAGATAACCCCACCAGGGGGTTTCTTAATCAAACCTCACTACAATCACTCAACACATCAGAAACCTATAGTATTGAATAAAGAGATCAATCTCTACAGACACTGAGAACAAGATTAAATATCCAGAAAGATACAAGAAAAACACCAAGACAATGAGAATGATTAAGAGAAAAGAGATAAGACGAATAACAGAATAACAAGATATTGAAAACCCTAGATCTAGCTTTCTTTATATAGGCAACATTTTCATTTTACCCCTTGAGCTCCAAGCTCATAAGCTGCCAAACTATACTTCTAGCCTTTTATCTTTGAGGAAATGACAGAAAGAACCCTCAACATTTGTTGACCATAACTTGACCAACTTATGAATATCTTCAATATCTTCCCTTAAGCTTATGTGTCAACAGCTTGAGTCTGACTCCCATTATTTCCAGGCTTGCTATCTTGAGCTTTATCAACATGTGTCACAGCAAACATATCATGCATACCAAGATTTCTAAAAAAACATAGTGTTGAACAGTACCAAGACACTTGGTAAATATGTCAGCAGTTTGATTATCTGTGTTGGTAGAAATATTACGATATTTAATTTATACATTATCTTCATGTTTTGGTGATGACAAACATGTTACTGATAACACATAACGTAAAGTGCTCAAGTTATTTGTAATCACAAATCATTAATGCATTCATATGTCAACATCTCTTGACGTCTCAAGTCTGCTTCAATAACAAATATAAGTTTGCACCTGACGTAAATCACTAAAGGTATGAACAAACAAACTTTAAATTTGTTGGATGATCAAAGAAATAATTTTTGTTCTAAACTTTACAATTTTATAAATGTAACAAAAGGTTTTTACAAAAATAATTAGAAAAAGTATTTTTGTAAATATAAGAAATGTTTTAATTCAAAATAAATATTTGAATTCAAATTTTCACTCAAAAAACGGAAAATCTACCTTAGAAAAACCTTCTCCGGAAAAGAACAAAATCAGAGCGTCTGAAAAATGGGCGGCCCCTTAGCTCCTAAGGGAGGACTCCTTAGTGATAAGGGGGCCGACATACAAGCTAAGGGGGCAGACAAAAAAATATTTATTTTTTCCTTATAAATAGTGAACTGTTCCCACAAATTTTCTTACTTCTTTGCACACAAATTTTCTCAGATCTAAACCCATCTTCCAAACCTTTTCTTTGATCACTTAACTTGTTATAAGTTTGTTTAAATGTGATCAAATCATCCATCCATTCAAGTGCAAGAGAATAACTCTCGTTATCGTCAAGACATGAAGTTATGTAGTTTAGTTAGTGCATCCGTGACATGTGTTACATTCACAATATATAGATCGAGTCCATGTATTTCAAACTTGTGTAATAGTTAGATCGGGATGATCATGTTAGTGTTTTAGGTGAAGTGAAGTGTTGATAGTGCGGTTAGTATTTTAGGCCTTAAGATACAAGCATGTGGTAGATTGGTTCTAGCTAAGATTAGAACTCGACATTTGGCTTAGTGTCGAAAATTGGTGTAAGCTACGGGGTAGATTGGTTCTAGCTAAGATTAGAACTTAACATTTGGCTTAGTGTCGAAAATTGGTGTAAGCTACGGGGTAGATTGGTTCTAGCTAATATTAGAACTCGACATTTGGCTTAGTGTCGAAAATTGGTGTAAGCTACGAGGTAGATTGGTTCTAGCTAAGATTAGAACTCGACATTTGGCTTTGTGTCGAAAATTGGTGTAAGCTACTTGTGTACGGTTTTCTCTACCTAAAGGGAGTTTGTTGACTAGTGAAGTAACTCTCGAGTTGAGTACTCAGGGAGTGGAGCAGGGCGAAGAGAAGCTTCGTGACCGAACCACTATAAATCTTCATGTCTGGTTTGCATTTCCTTTTACCTTTTGCTTTTCATTTTTATTTACTTTATCGCCTTACATTTATATTTTCATCATATCTATATGTGTGCGAATTGTTTCTTATATTGTTTGGATGATAACCGTGTCATGAATATAAGTTAATATAGTGATTGTGCTCTAGTGAATATAAATGTATCATACACACTTCTCATATTGCGTCTAACTTGATCGGCAATTTGATACGAAACATTTTAAGTTTTTAAATGGAAACATATTCACCTCCTCTACGATTTTCACAATTTGTATCAGGAGCCACGTCGCTCTAATTTTCAAAACAAATGGTTTTGGAAATGGAGTACGATCCATGTATCAAATCACCCTTGAAGGGGGATTATATATGAAAAGTGTTTTTTGCTTAACTTGTATTAATTTTGTTGTTAAATACACTTTGTATACAAGCTCGAAGTAAAAATGATGCTGAAAAGAAGTGTTTTATGTTCGATATCAAGCTCAGTAAGTTCTACATCTTTTCGCTAAGTCACTAAATGATTTTGTACAAAAAAATGCGAATCTGAGTGTCAGATGGGCGGCCCCCTTATCTCCCTGGGAGGCCCCCTTATATCCTGGGCGGCCCCCTTATCAATCAGGGGGCCACCTGTTTGATTTGGCAAATTTTCGAAAACTGTGAAAATTCATATAAAATCAACCGTAAGTCCGTAGAAGTCTTGCCACCAGTCATTTTAAAGATAATTGAGTCTATTTTCGTTTAAAAATACTTAAAAGTATCTATTCCAAACTTAAGTAAGTTAGAAATGCAAAATACTACATAGTGGTAAAAAATTTGTGTTTCGTTTTGACGTAAAACTTGTATTTTACCTTTTCCTTCGAGTCGGGCATTTCTAGTCGGTATATCTTTGAAAAATGGTGTAATTAACTTTTCAAAAATATTAAAATTGGTTAATTTTTGAAATGGGGAGGAAACTAATTCGTTTTCAAACAAAACCGAGCTAAGTATACATTGTTGTATCTAATACACAAAACGACGACAAGTACTTTTATGTGTTATGCTATATGATTATGTGCACTTATTTGTGTCTTAATTTTGTTAATAGAAATTATTAAGTGATCACTGCTATTTGTAATTGAGCTAATTAAATATCTAAGCATATGTGCCATGTACACTATTCGTTTGTAACTAGTTTTTCGGTCATGCCTAACTATAACTTATGCTAGATTTCTTGCATTAAGATTGTAAAATTGCTCGTGCATTGCATATAGGATAAGATCACTTTATTTGCAAATGTTACATCAACATCTTGTAAACCTTATTAAACATAATAACTCACTTAGGATTGAGAGACACGTAAGCTTTCCAAAAAGATAGTCTTTCACGGTTATTATGTCACTAGTTCAAGTGGTAAAATGTGTCACCATAAAAAATTGAACACCTTCATTTAATCAAAGATTTAGACAAGATCTCGAAATCATGCCATAATACTAGTCTTAAGATTAATGGAACACACTATTAAAATATTTATTTATTTTCTATTAAATGGGTGTTTGTGAGGGTCAAGAAAGATCTCGATTATATATCGATTCATTATTCAAATTATAATTGATATATTTATCGAATCTAATTGACAAGTTTTTGAGTATGGACATGAAATTAGATTCTTATTTATTTATTTTCAAGACTATATCAATACATATATAACAAAAGATATTATCTTGAATCAACATACTCAATCACACTTGATTGATATGAAAATGATTACATCTTTTTCTAGAAGAAAAGAATATGAATCGCATCATAACTCACACTTGTGTTGACGATGCCATATTGAGTCTACTTGTCCAATGGTTGTGTTCAAAATATTATACTAATATGTTTGGTACATGCATAAAATACACAATGAATTAGGATTGACGACTTGGATGTTTCGTCTGAAATATTCAAGCAATTTACATTGCAATGCAATTGGTAAATGTGTCATTTTCGAAAAACTAAACACGAGCAAACTAACAACATATGTAAAGTTTGCTCATACAACTTAAAAGCACAACACAAATCTCAAATTCACATTTAGCTAAACTCTTAAATAAAAAATAATATTCTTGTTCATTCACCTAAGATAACATGATGTTTGGGAAACATTATGTTTAAAGAATTCATGCACTTATCGTGTTAAACGATTGACAAAGGATAATATATATCCTAAGTATTTTAGTTTCTTCGTGGCATGAATGGTTGTGTTACAAGATAATACACTACACATGATTTGAAAAATATAAGTTATTAGAATTGGAAAATAACCTATCACAGTATGTGTTAATGCATAAACAAGTAAAAATACATTTATTCAAATACTTATTTAATTATCGTATACAACATTCATAAGAATAATAATTTTAGAAAAGCATATTTGTATAAAAATAAAATATGTCTCTTTTTAATTATTTATCATTAAAGAATCACAAACTCAGTTAAGATAAATAATCTTGATGAGATTCATTTCACAAGACATGCAAAGGAGCATTCTTAAAACACTCTCAATATAACATATTTTTCATTGTCACAAATAAGCACATCTCTTGGCTTTTGAAAAAACAAACACGTTAAATATCACATGTGACAACTACACATGTAAGATGACTAAATATAAGACATCCATTAAATCAAGCAATATGTAATCGAAACCAAACAACCTATAGATCTTGAACAAAATATTAAAACATCTTGCTTACACTTCTCTAAGAATTCCACACATCTTGATTAGGATTATGCGAACCAGAATTAAAGCATGTTAGTTGAGTCATGTTAGGCCATCTATGAAAAGATAATACAAAATTTATCTTTGCTACACTTCATTAGGCAAATATACGAATTCTATTTTGTCTAGCATGAGAATGACTACTGGAGAATCTATTGCACTAGAAATTCAATTTGACCTAATGGTTGAATTGCTTCCAAGTAGGGGTATCAGTAGGGTCGGGTTGACCCGACCCGAACCCGAAACCGATAGGGCTTATTGAGTGGGTTAAATCGGGTTAAAATATATTGTCGGGTGGTTTTGACTCGAACCCGACAACCCGATATTGTTATCGGGTCGGGTTAGGGTTGAATTATTTTTCTTATCGGGTTATCGGGTCAACCCGATAAGACCTAAAAAATGCGATTACTTTCTTTTTTAAATAATACATACCTTGTAAGTCAAATTAGTTTTTGCATTATATGAGACAACAAATCATTACAGATGGTATAACACTATAATACATCATTTATGTGTCTAGACTTAAGAGTACTCTATCTTGTGCATGATACATTGACACTTAAAATGGATATACAGTCATATTTGTTCCAAAACTTTATAATGTTGTTTATCTATTGCATGCAGATATTACTAAAGTATATTAAAACTAATATTTCACAAAAATGCATGACAGCCTAATAAATAGCAGAACACATTAAAAGTTAAAGGTTGCAACTGTTTTGGATTTAGTTTAACTACTTGATGTAAGACTACAGTATGATCAAATAAGATATTTCGTTTAACTACCTAATGTGCAACAATACAATCAAAAAATTAAGGTATTTAAAATTCTATACGACTATAAGAAATAGAAAAATGGTTCAAAAAACTTTAAAGAAGGATTCATCTCATAACTCGACAACTCGACTCACCCGACCCGACTTAACCCGACCCGATAAAGACCCAAACCCGACAACCCAATTTCTTATCGGGTCGGGTTGCGGGTCACTTTTTCAAAATTTAAAACCCGACTCAACCCGACCCGATACACCCGACAACCTGATAACCCGACCCGATAACACCCCTACTTCCAAGAGTGAAGTTGGGTTCGTGGTATAACCCGTAAAAATGATCGTGTTTAGGCTGAATTGAGCACCACTAGTGATAGTCTCATATTCATTCTCTAATTTGATTAAATGGCTCTTCCTAAATATGCCTAATGATAGTCTACATCGACAGACTTTGTATCTCATTAGGAGTGCCACTAAGCGCGTAGATATTAGGCTTCTCCTTAGTCCAATCGAGACACAATGCAACCTCACATATTGCTTTAAAATTTCAGGATGATAACTGCCCCATGATAATGCAATATATTCTTCATGATTAATCTAATCTCAACGTCAATTGCTGACTATTAAATGCATGTCTATTATAAGGCGTTTGTCTTTTTCTAACAATTAAGATAAAATCATCTCTTAGTTTATCTAGAGAACACTCCTCCCTAAAGCTAAAATGCTAACATGTTTTACATACAATTACATTTAAAATTATCATGTTTTGTATGCGTTATCTTACATGACTTACACGTTAATTTTACACCTACACTATGTTAGCTTAATGTATGACAGTTAACGTTTAAATGTCATATCGTCTTACACATTAATCTCGTTGATTATTGTGTTGATGCATACTTAGATAAACTTGCATGCCTATATCTATATGTCTTATGCATCTAGGTATATATTTTCTTACACTAGAATTTTTTTCTTCGCGTCCGTGTCACAAACCTAAAAAGTCTAAAGAGTCGTAAAATGGTCTTATATCTCCTAGAGTCTTGACTCACACATTCCCTTAATCATCATCTCGCTTTATTCTAAATGATCCATTCTTTTGTCAAGGGAAGGTTACATATAAATCTAATACACCTCAAAGTAGGTTTGACAACTTAAATATTTCATCTGAAATATTCAAGTATTCAAGTCTTTTAACAACATATGTTAAAATGCTCTTCTTAAAGCTAAAAGCTTACATCAACCTTCATGTGACAAAGGTCTTACCAGTTTCTACATAAGTGATTCGTAGCCTCCTTAATATACACACCTTAAGACTATGTACTTTCACTTCCATTAGTCTTTTCCATGCCCTTAGAAATGTCACGATGGTTTATCGTCATGCTCACCTCATACACAATAAGAATCGAACATTATACATCGATCTTTGGATAGAAAACTCATCAAAATTCATCGTTATTTCCCTCACAACAATTTCCAAAAGGAAATATCTTCATCGAAAAAGTTTCGTCGAAAGACAACTTCGCCGGCACCCTCACCAAATCATTCAAACGTGAACCTTTTTAAGTCTAGGTCTAGGAATGATGAAACAAATCTTATAAACGTGTCATTCTCATTTTAATAGTCATGTTACTATTAAATATATTCCGATAAATCACGACAACTTAATCATTTCATCCGAAATGTTTAAGCATTTTTAATTCGCGAAATGTAAATTAAAATGTCACTCATTGTTCATGTCTAATTCGTTTCACAAAAACCTTAATCATGCCTCTATTATTATATAGATGTTAATATCTTCGGTCCACATTTCCACTACCACCTTTAAGACAACCTCGTACCTCGTCGTGTGATTGTTCTATGAAAATTCGTAATACTCGAGAAGAGCTACATAACTTCGCGGATGAAGTTCATCGTATGCTAACCGTCATCCGTTATGACATTGTCAAGCTCATTGCTTCCGTCTTTATTTCTCTTCATTTATTCTTTTTATTCCCCAATTTATGTCCGGATGAGCACGAATTAGAAAGGAAGGGAAAACACACATCTTCACATATATCCTTTAACCAAACACTCTTCCTTTAACCAAATACTCTTAAGAACTCACATTTTTGATTCTTATTCACTAGAAACCAACTTACAAGAACACTCACTTCCCTTTTAACTCAAGTACACCCCGCGCACTAACCGAAATTAATTCAAGCCTCTTAACCCGTATGTCAATCATATACAAAAACCACAAGATAAACTTCTACCATACACTCAAACCTCATAAGTATTCTTCACTCTTGTTAGTGATCATTAGTTCTAGTACATCCCCAAACCACCAAAGTGAAATGAAAAATCGAGTCTCATTCCTTACCACTACCAATCTCGGAGTAATCCACTAGTATCTTACAAAGAAGATTCAACCATGATAACCATCTAATAGTGAGTTACCACCACTACAACCCATGGAGGTTAAACACCTTTCACAATGCACAAAGAGTCATCCTATGGATCAACGGGTCATCCTCATATCCCGACACTCATAAGCATTTGTGCCTATGTTGTCAAAAGTCAAGTGAATTTCGTAATGAAATACGTCTCATCCTCAAACTCAAATCCTTATACCCATAGTCTATCACTACACAACAAAGCCCTTAACATCTAAAATTCTAAACCATTGAAATTATCTCCTCAAGAACATCCCACACCCGTTCTCTAATCATCCAATCTTTTCCACTTTCTAGCAAGTGAAGAACACAAAGAAGATATTCAATCTTCAAGTGTTGTTGAGTCATCACAATGTCGTGTCTTTTATTTTTTTTACCATGAAAGAACTACTACCTTATTTCACATTTTCACCTTTGTTCGTCAACATTAACAACCAACAAAACACCCAACAAACCTATAGTCAACATCTTCCCTCTCCATTCACACTCATCCTGCTTCGTTTATGTTTCCTTAACAAATCATCATTATCATCAACATTTATTTTGACCTAAAGTCTTACGATAATGTTTATCTTTAAACACCCCAAACATGAGAAGCATACATAATGCTTGAGGATTTAGGAATCTCTCAATACAACCCTTAGTCTATTCAAATCCATATCATTATCTTGGTTAGATGACGATACCGTAAGGAACATGTCGATCAAAATACGTTAATACTCCTTATCAGAATGACATCTTGGAAGATGTAATTCTCATAATAATGGTGTGTCAATCAATAAACGAATTTTGTTCTCATTTATAAATGTCGGTATTATACCGAAGGGTGTTGGTAAAGTCTTAGTCCTTAAGCATGTGTCTATCAAACTTTATCATTGGTTCCTAAACATTCTCATGTCTTAAGTACACGTGTATCTAGGTTTTAATTTTTCTTTTTAAATATCATAGTTTAGAGTGCATATATCTAAGACATGCATGTCTTACTCCCCGTTAGTGTATTGCTATATATATAGTTATCATCGTTATTATATATATGTACAATTTTCTACTAGTTTTTTTATTTTATAGCACACTTCCGTAGCTTGATTCCTTGGTGCCCCAAACAAGGGGAGCATACACTGAGGGGGAGTTACAACCATTATGACATCTACACATTTCTTGATATGTGTATTCCACCCCTATAATATTGCTCTTATATATATATATATATATATATATATATATATATATATATATATATATCTTGTTGCACGAATCTAACCCTTGATGTAGGTTAAGAGTTTGTAACATATTTGATCCATGGATCCGCTAAAGTCAATATACTATGCGATGCAAGTATCATAGGAGTGCAATGAGTTAGGGGTGCTCGAGTGTCAAAGTAGAGATCTTGGGATGATTTAATGTCACACCCCGACAATGGTTGGAAGAAAACTCGGGGGTGAATGCAACATTACTAGATTCAATCATAACACAAGATACAAAATAGAGAAAAACTCATTGCAATACTCCAAGTGCTATGAAGACCATCAAACCTCGAAACAAACTCGAGTGGATGTCCCAATCGCAACGAAAAATCCACAATCTCTTACAATTATTCCCATGCCTCACAGGGTTACCATAATCAAACTTATCCAAAACATCCGAAAACTAGAATCATAAACAACAATCACGCTAGATTCAAATGAATTTCTACTCAGGATTCTTCTTAAGTCTTGCTATCAATTTCACCCAATTACTCTCTTTCATTACCTTGAAATGATACTCGAAAATGTCAACAATAATGTTGGTGAGCTCGTAGGTTTGACCTTAAACCCAAAAGTTGTGCCAATACTTCAACAGTGGAAAATAGTGCTATATGACAGTGAATATATGCAAACAACTCTAGCATCACCGCTAATCAATAACCATATGTCACTTACATACCTAAATGGCCTACGAGCTGGAGCACTAAAATTAGGGCAGGACCACACCCAAACCTGGGTAGGCGTACCCATCCGCTCTAATAATCACACAAATACTGGGTAGGTGTACCCATCCGATCTAATAATCTCACAAACCTTGAGTGGGCGTACCCATCCGATCCCATACAATCATGCATCACATAATATTAACATAGCAGTCATAAGTACATAACTTGTCCCAAAAACAAAACCTCATTTCGCACAGATCAATTCAAAACATTTTAAAACACATTTGAGTATCATTTTTCCCCAACGAAAAAACAAGTAAAAAGTGAGGCTACGAGAACTCACCTCAAGCAAGTATTTAGCTACCCAATCTCAATCGCACAAGCAAATTCAACGATGCCCTCACACGACCTAGTCCAGTTAATGTCCCATTTTAATCATCCAATTCCAAAACAATCATCACGCTTGATGCATAGACTGCTTGTACAATTAACCAAAACAGATTTTTAGTGGTGTATGGTTACGAAAATTAACTCCATAATCAAATTAATCTTATTACCCGATAATACAATACTGAAACTATTTAGCGTAAAATAGATAAGTAAATATAATAAATTTTATAATTATTAATTATAAATATATCTCGACAAGTCCATTCGTTACACTCTTATCCACTTCATATCATTATACGTTGAAAATGAAACGTTTACTCATAATAAACACTTTAGAGAAGTTTCGAGAAAAATTATATTTTTTTTTCGTCTTTTAGTGAAAATAAATAAAATAATTAAATATTATTTTATTATTAAAAACCAAAAATCATTTTTTTAAGAAAATTTCTAAGTATAAACTTTTACGAAATTTCAACCATGACCCGTATAGTTTAGAACAACTTTTTCCAAGGTTTCAAACCTTATTTTCAACAATTCTTCACAAATTCGACACTTTTCGACAAAATTCCAAAAATCTCAATCTTAACACTTATCAACACTTTTCCTCTAAAATATCGTTCAATATCACTCGAAAAACATTTTCGCCTTTAAAAGTCCTCAAACCATTAAAATACCAAATATTGGCTTAATTTGGGCTTAAGACCCAATAAGGGTCCGTTATAGTATTATAAGTCAAATACGATCTAAAGCCTAAAACTAATGCCCAACAACATATATAAGCTCATACTTATTAAGTAGAAAATAAATCGACCACATAAGACCCTCCTATTAAGCCATGAATTAAATGGACTTATTAGGTCGTGAGTCCATAACCTCCATACTACGTATATTAAGCTTGAAAATAGGCTATAAAGCTACTTATCACATTTGGTTACTACCATAAGCCTCAAAAATAGTCCACAACATACGTCATAACACAAAAATAATCAAAATCACTTCCCTAGTAATTTTGAGAAACCACACGTGGCATATAAGCCAAAATAAGCCAAGAAATAGCTTAAAATAAGCCCGAATAAGCTACACAAGCTACTTATCAAAAATAAGCATTCTAGCATCATATATTATTCAACCATCACGACCACAACATCAAAACTACAAAAACCCCTTTTTCTCTTTTTATACCACACGAACCAAACACCCCTTAAATCATCCATTTCGTTTCCAAAAATCGATTTTCACAACGATCAACTTGTACAACTAACATCTATGCATCAAAATAAACCCAAAAGGACAAACGAAATTTAAATTTGAAAACTTACAAGAAAATCTTCAAATTTGTAGATTTCGACACGAACCGGACAACCCAAACGTTGTTTAAATGAATAACCAAACACTAGAATCAACCCCAAATATTTATGTCTTCATGTTTTCTTGATCAATCTTCAAAAATTTATGTGTTTCTTGTTTGTGTTGAGTTCGGCCGAATATACACACACACAAGTGTGTGTGTTTTTGATTTTTTTGAAAATGATAAGAATGAGTGGAAATGAGGTGAAAAGGAATATAAGTGTACACACCTTGGGACATACTTGCTAAAATTTAGCCATTTTGTTCCCTACACTTCCCATAACCGGCCAAGGGATCCTAAGTGGTCTCGGGCCTTTCTTTTCGTGTCGAAATCACTTAAAAGCTCGTAAAACTCAACCGTAAAATTTACCCCAAAGTTAATTAGCATTTTTATTCACTTTAAAAATACTTTTCCATTAACCTAGAGTATTCACATGACATATTTTCACTTTAAACCCTTCAAAACTCAAATTGGACATTAACGGACGTGTCAGACTCGTTTTTTCGTCATTTCTCAAAATTCACGGGTCAAACCACCCGGAATACAAATAACACAATAATACCTTCCAAAAGGGATTATTAATCACCATAAACCACAATTCATCACAATACTCATAAAATCACCACGATTCTCATAAAAATCACCACCGTCAACACAGTATAAAATTTGAATAAACTGACAAAAGTCAAATAGTTAAAGGACTATAAATGAAATATTCAAAACACAAAAAGGGCAAATGTTACATATGATGAGTACAAAATCCTTAATTTGATTTAAATAAATTGATAAACCAATCATTCGCGAGCAATCAACGTCTATTAATGATTCATGTTCGGGTAATTTGAAAACTATAGATAAAATGTTTCTAGTTTCATTTTCTAATGATTATTTTACTCAATATCATCAAGCTAATTCCGAGTGTGACATTGATAACGTTGAAAATAATATTGAATATAATGAGAACGCTCAAGAATTAACTGATGAGGAAAAAAATATGAGCAATGTTACATCCATTCCCAACTCACATAAAAACTTTCACATGCTGATGTGGCATGTAACTTGCACCAATCACATTCTATCAAATTTTCTCTTTCTTTTTTCAACTACCTGTATTTGTTTGACACATATGAGTGTGAAATTTGTATGTGTAAAATGGATGTGAATCTAGCATTTCTCAAAAAATATTGATAAAATATTTGTTAAATTTAATTATTGATAAAAAGCTCTAGACATACCAAAAGAGTTTTGACCTGGTTGGTATTCACCTCTGAAAAACTCATGGGCCCAGTGAAGAGATTTTGTGGATAAAAGGTTAATGGTTCGAGTCTCGACTCCTACCTACTCGAGTTGGTGCCCAACTGAGCCAGGAGAGTTGTCAGAGCTATTCTTTGTGAGATGGACAATGGCTAATGCCAAAAGGCACCCAAGATCAGAGTGTTCCCGCCAATTCACACCTTTTGTGAAAAAAGCTCTAGACATTATACGTATTTAGTAGCGCGTAATGACCCTTGAAAAACAATATGTCAATGCCATATGGTACAATCTTGTGTATTTATTTCCATCTCACAGCAACCTGTGTGCTAGTGTCTTCATTTGGATATGTATATTCCTCTTAATAATCATTTTAGTTGTTTTTTATTTATTTTTAAACCAGTGTGCCCGCGAGTTAAACTTATAAAAAGAAATAACATGCATCGTTATTTAATGCAGTTAGTTAAAAAATATATTTTCCTAGATCGCCTTACTAATAGCATAAAGAGACATCACGTCAATCGTTTGTATATGTATAATCTCGTGTATTTATTTACATATCACGATGACTCACACTTTCATTTTAATATTTACAATTACATGTATATACATTTAATTTAGGGAATAAAGCCAGTAGAAATAGCCAACAACTTTGCCTATTAACGATTGTACGTGTATTGAAAACGAATTATCGATTTGGTACGTGTCTTACATAAAGTTGTTCTCATTTGCACATTTTGATGATGTGTCACGTTATTGGATGTGACACGTGTCAGCATATCACGTATGACACATCATCAAAATGTGCAAATGAGAACACTTTATGTAAGTACACGTACCAAATCAATAATTGTTTCTGTACACGTACCAAATCGATAAATTAGACAAAGTTCGTTGGTATTCTACGGCTTTATCCCTTTAATTTAATATATACTGGTAATAATATTTATAAATAAAAGAAAATACGTGTTGCATTCTTCTAAAAAGAATACGGGGTATCTATTCAAGTTATAAAGTTATGAAGAAATTAGAAATTTATAAGTTTATTTTAGTCCATAAAATATATTTAAAACTTAATAACCAAAATTATATATATACTTATTTCACATGCTACGTGTCCCCCTTTCAAGATGTCATAACACTGTTCATCAAATAAACAGTGTTCGGACTACTGTTCATCGATGAACAATGTAGCCCATCGGCCCGGCCCGACGGTGTTACTGTTCATCGGCCAAAAAAAAAAACTTTATAATCCCCCCTCTCCTTTTCTTTCGGCATAAATAAGAAAAAAAAACCCCCGCATAATGCGCGATTGCCATTTAATATGAGAAAAAAAACAAATTATTAAACATGAGCCCGAAAAAAAGCCTGAACAAATAAACCCGGAAAAAAAAATAATGCCCCACAACAACACGCGAAAAATTAAAGCCCGCAGCAACGCACGAGTAATTTTGCTTGTTTTATATAATGAAAAAACTTTAACGTTTGTTAAAGAGTCCAAATATGCGACATGGAATTATTGACATCCGTAAATTTATTGTAATAAATAAAAACATGATTCGCAAGAAACTTTTATTTCAGGTACCAACGCGCGGGTACCCTGCTAGTACTTATTTAAACACTACATCATTATCTTACTAGGAAGTCTCTAAAGTAAACCACAATCTAAATTTTGCAGCAATTCCATATACCACTCTACTTATTACAAATCAAATCAAATCAAATCAACAATACCCAATCCCGTCTTCCACGAGTTACGAAGGAGGTGGGATGTAGAGAACCTTACCTCTACCCGTAGGTAGAGGCTGGACCT
>BQNB010117701.1:0-21129 GCA_026074375.1 Tanacetum coccineum
TTTTTTGTTAACAATCGATTCCAAAACACCTTTGCTGGTGGCGGTCCCCATAAACCAGGCGGCCCCCTGATTAAAACAGGCGGCCCCCATATATATATGGAACCGCCGGTAGCAGGATTGTGATATCTTTCATTTCCTTCTCTAATCATAAAACGAACACCCTGTTTCTCTCTTCTTCTTCTTCTTCTATGAGTTAACGTCTACTCCACACCCAAACCTATACCCAATATCTCTCTATAGATCAATGGGTCATCCTCATATCCCAACACTCCTAAGCATCGTTGCTTATGTTTTCAAGAGTCAAGTGAATTTCATAATGAAATGCATCTCATTATCAAACACATTCCTTACAATCGATAGACTTACAATCCATCACTTCACAATAAATCCCCTCACATACAAACCTTGGTCCTCACATCTCGCATACGTCTTGTCTCAAATTCTTAGACGATTCTTCTCACTCCTAAAACGTTTCTTCTCTCTTCTAGTAGTCGTTTCACTTCTGATAGTCTTTCTACTTCTAAAGTTTCTTCGAACTTCTAAACGTTCCTTTTCACTTCTAATAAGTCTCCTCATCTCTAACGTTTCTTCTCACTTCTAAACGTTTCTTCTCTCTTCTAATAGTCTTGTTACTATTAGAATCTTCCTATATCCCTTGACAACTTAATTATTTCATCCGAAATATTTAAGTAATTTGCGAAATGCAAATGTCACTCATTCGCAAAACTCTCAATTTTCTAGAAAGTGAAGAACATAAAGAAGATATTCTATCTTCAAGTGTTATTGAGTCGCCACAATGTTGAGTCTCTCATTATTCTTCCACCTTGAAAGAACCACTACCTCATTTCACATCCCACCTTTGTTCCTCAACATTGTCAACCAACAAAACACCAAACAAACCTTTAAATTCCCAATCATCCACCTTTGTCTCGATAGGATCACATGCACATCAATTGTTAGTGCAAATGATATATCAATCCTTTCTAACTACCCTTCGTCAACACGTTCCTTCTTTAGTCTCGCTCATCCTTCCCTACTTCTCGGCTCTATGGAATCTCTTTTTCATTCTCATCCAAGAGCATATCATCTCCATTCTCGTCCTATCTATTTTTTAATCATTTTAAAGTATATATTTTGGCATATTTCGCCAAGATATTAAATGTCATTCGTCTACTTTTAAAAAGTTATTCTCATAATATTTTTGTGTTAATCAATAAATGAATCCCATTCTCGTTTATTAAAAGTCGGTCTAATCTCTGTCCTTAAACATATGTCTTGAGTCTTTTAATTATATCATTTAAATTGTTGATTTTTAAAACAATGATTGCATGTGTCTAGCTTCCAACTTTCTTTTAAAGTGTCATACTTTATAATAAAACCTAGAAGTGCATGTCTAGTTCCCCGCTAATGTTTTGCTATATGTATACGTGCACTTGTCTACTAACTTTGTTTTGTAGCACAACAATATCTTGATTCCTTGGTTCCCCAAACAAGGGGGAGCATACACCGAGGGGGAGCACTTGCAAGCGCTCTACTCATTTAAATTGCATCGAACTTCTTGAGCATCGATGGTAATTTATTTGATCCATGGATCCGTTAGAGTCAATATACAAGGAATGATATTATCATGGGGACGCAATGAGCAAGGGGGAGTTAGGAGATATGTGGGTAAATAGCATGAAGTTGGTTAAACTATGATGATAGAAGACTTCACTAGGATGATGCAAGCTCACTTTTATTGGAAGATAGGATTGGAGATTGTCAAATACAATGAAGGGTTCATTCATACTCCAAATACTTCACCTGCTCCACTTCAAAATCACCCTCAACCTTAAGGTCCTCTTCTCATAACTTCAACTTATATACTTGAAGTACCTACATTCTTTTCAAGCCTTCTCCTCATCTATCATGACCTCCTCTAAATTATCCAAACATAACTTCTTCAACCTACATTCTTCTTATTCCTCCAACCTATATACTTGGAGCACCTACCTTTTCCTCATTCCTTCAACCTATACACTCAAAGTACCTACCTTCTTCTCTTGCCTACCTCTCATCTCTCATGACATTTTCTAAACTATCCAAGAAACACACAATCACCTTCACCTTTATTTTTCATATCTTCTCCTCAATCCTATATACTCGAAGCACCTATCTTCTTCTCATTCCTCAAACGCATATACCCGGAACACATACCATCTTCTCATATCTTTGTCTCATATTCACTTAATACCTTTTTGCTTCGACAAAAGGGGGACAAGGGAGTGTAAACGACTAACTTTTAAACTTTACTATGTGTTATAGTTTACATAGTTTGTCATCATCAAAAGGGGGAGATTGTTAGTGCAAATATTATGATATTTAATCTATACGATCTCTTTATGTTTTGGTGATGACAAACATGTGACTTGTAATACGTAACATAAAGTGCGCAAGTTACTCGTAATCACAAATCATCAATGCATACATGCATCAACATCTCTCGACGTCTTAAGTATTTATCAAGACGTACATTGGTTTACACCTGATGTAAATCATGCAAGGTATGGATAAACAAATCATTAAACTTAATTAATGATCAAGAAAATAATTTTTCTTCTTAATCCATCATATTTTTATAAAACTAGACTTTTATAAAAATACACAAAATAGTTTTAATTAAATAAAAATAAGTTTTATTTAAAAACATAAAATTTGAAATTCAAATTTTCCCTCCAAAACTGCTGCCAGCTAAGTCAGATAAACCTTCCCCACAAAAAGACAAAAATCGGAGCGTCAGTCTAGGGGCGGCCCCCTTAGGGCCTAGGCGGCCCCCTTATATATAAAGGACCGCCGGGACCGCCCCAGCTGACCGTTGGGGAATCCTGGCTATAAATACTGGTCCACCCCTTGTTGAAAAAAAACCCTTTTTGCACAGATTTTCCAAATTTAAGATCCGAAGTTATTTAGTCTAGTTAGTCTATTTGTAACATATAGATCGAGTCCATGTCTTCCAATCTTTAGTAGTGTGTAGATCCAAATGATGTATATATTTGGATGGGTTGATTGAGGGTTGGTTAGTATTTTAGGCCTTAAAATACATTGGTGAAGTGGTAGATTGGTTCTAGCTAAGATTAGGACTCGATATCTAGCTTAGTGTCGGAAAATAATGTAAGCGACGCGGTTTATGTGTTTAGGCCATAAAACACAAGGTTTGTTATGTTGGGTCATAAAACATAACGGGTTTGGTTGTACCCAAAGAAGAACTCGACATCTAGCTTAGTGTCGGAAAATAATGTAAGCATTGGTATAAGGTTTTCTCCGCTGAAAGGGAGCTTGTTGATTAGTGAAGTAACTCTCGAGTTGGATACTCGGGGAGTGGAGTAGGGCGAAGAGGAGCTTCGTGACCGAACCACTATAAATCACCGTGTCGGTTTGCATTTTCTTTTACCTTTCTCTTTACTTATGTCTTTACATTTATCGCTTTACTTTTACACTTGCATTGTGCTTATGATTGTGTGAATTGTTGTGTATGTTGTGTTAGCCATGGTTGTGTAGCTCTTTGTAGTAAACATTGTGAGTGTGGAAATATTGATAGAATATGCACTAGTTATTGTAAATCTATTATCGACACTTCTCATATTGCGTCAAACTTAATTGGTGATTTGATACAAAAGATCTAGTCCAAAAAACCTCTTCTGGAGGCGGTCCTATAAATCGGGCGGCCCCCATATATTTATGGGACCGCCGGTAGAGAGTGATGTAATTTTTGTAGTGACTAATCTAAAGTTTATTAATGAAAACGTATTCACCCCCCCTCTACGGTTTCCACAATTGGTATCAGAGCCAGGTCGCTCTAGTTTTCAAAACAAATGGTTTTTAAAATAGAGTACGATCCATGTATCAAATTACCCATGAAGGGGGATTAAATATGAAAAGTGTTTTGTTGCTTGATTCATATTAGTTTTGTTGTTAAATATACCTCGTATACTATCTTGACTGAAAATATTCTCAAAAAGCTTGGAAGTGTAAAATACTTCTTTGTAAGTCCTAGGAGTAAAAATGATGTCTAAAACACGTGTTTTATGTGCTGGAACAACTCCCTGAAGTCCTACGTCCCTACATTAAGATACCAAATGATTTTATACAAAACAAACGTGTTTTTGGGTCTCTGGTGGTGGTCCCCTAAATGTTCGGGCGTCCCCCTAATATATCTGGGAGCCTTTTCAGGGGCCGTCTGTCTGTTTCGGCAGAATTTGGCAAACTTCAAAAAATCATATAAAATCAACCGTAAGTTCGTAGAAGTCATGTCACCTGCCATTTTGAAGATAATTGAGTCTACTTTCATTTAAAAATACTTCTGAGTCTTCACTCTAAACTTAAATAACTCAGAAATGCAAAATACTACATATTGGTCAAAACTTTGAGTTCTGTTTTAACGTAAAACTTGTATTTTACATTTTTCTTTTAGTCGGCCATTTTTAATTGATATATCTTTGAAAAATAATGTATTTGTCATTTCAAAATATTGATCTTAATTAATTTTTCAAATGGGGAGGAACTATTTTATTCTCAAATCAAATCAAGCTAAGTATACATTGTTATATCTAATACACAAAACAACGAACTATGGTAGAAACTTTGATTGAATATATCAAAGACTATGCGGAATCTAGTCTATGATACAAAGAAGAATAACCAATAAAACAGTAATGAATAATATGAATAACAAAATAGTTTATCAAACTTTCAGCCTCAATATAAAACAAACACTCTTGATAGTGTTAGGGTTATACAAAGCATTGAAGCTATATCAAAATGATTTCTAGATGATATATGAATGAGATATATAAACTACATACCCTAGGGTCTCTTTTTATACACCAAGGAACCCTAATGGGCTTACAATATGTTTCTATTCTATCATATCTTTTCCTAAAATATCTCATTCTTATCACATAAGCAGCACTGGCATATACACTAACAGTACTAACTTATAACTAGCAGCAGAAACTCTTCTAACAGTACTAACAGTTGTACTGGCAGTACTAATATTACTCTAACAGTAGTAATGACTTAGAACATTTCCTGTAGTCTTCACCAACAGTAGAAACCATAACCAGCAACAGTAACTTCATAACTAGCAGCATTAACTTCAACAGCACTAAAAAGACTTTTAATCCCAACAATCCTCCCCTAAACTTGATGTTCACCTTCTGAATCTTCAAGTTTCTTGATTAAAACGTACCATTGCGAGATAGACTATATCAACACTGCGAGTGACACAGGGTGTAAGATCACACTGGTCTGACAAGTCCGATCATGAAGGTGATATGCTCTTTAGACAACACAGGAAAGGACTATCATCCTCTTCGAGACACCACACACATATACACACTACTTATGAATATATTCTAGTGATAAAACAAAATGAATTTCTACAAACTTATATCTATGTGCTATGCATTATTCTATACTAAAGCGACACGATCACACATATCACTACATTTAGATATAAACATTTATGTAGTGAATTGAAACAATCTAGAAATAGGTGTGTTTACTAATATCAGTACTATAAAAATCATTTAGTATACTCATATAAAAATATATCAAAGCGAGGCGAGCGATTGCACGAAGTCGTCGAGACAGTTATATACTAACGATATAACTTTAGTTATGATTTATGCAGAACAATATAATCAAAACTTATAATGAACAATTCTTGAAGTATAGAAATTAAATGCTGCTATAACTAGCACCAAACTCATCCTTTACACACACCAGTCTTTGGAATATAAATGGAACACACACCATTCAAAAAACTCTATTATTTGTCTTTGTCTTTGTAGATAAACAATGTGTAATCGGGGAGTGTGGTATCAAGAAACAACATTGATCTGTATATAATATACCTTGTTCATGGATTTCTCAAAATTTACACATGACATATTCATTTGTCTCGATCATCACAACTTGACAATTTTTTTCGATCGCGAGATATGGACAAGAGCTCTATCAGATTTCTCTCAATTAGTAGTAGCCATTAACTATTACATATAACAAAATATTCACACGAGATTATTAATCTTACTAACCTCACATACTCAATATCACGATCTCGATTGTCTATGATCTAAGTGATGTCTATCCCATCTTTCAAGACGATAAGAATAGACCGATAGCGATCTTTACTCAAACTTGTGTCGAATTCATGACTGTCATATTTAGTCTTCCGTGTCAATCAGAGTCTTTGTGGTTCCAATCATGGGGCACATTATGATAGGCTGTAGAACACTACACACATTAACGTGAGGGTATGATCATACCTTTTAAATCTGTTCTCAGATTCCAAAAATATGACTAGTGTTATTTTACAGCTCGTTGCGTGCACTTACAACTATCTGAGTTATAAGTATAGTTATATATCAGATGTATCACTTATAAAATTACCTTGTGATTATTATTTAAGTAATTTTGGTAATGAGGTGAGTGAGGTCTCAGCATCACAATATATCTCTCTGGATTGTTCTGCTCTAATCAGATATAGCTTGACAAGCAGCGAGATAGATGGGGTTGATTCACAGACTTATATCGATATATTCAACACACACGTCAGCTCCGGCTTGCGTCAGTACATGGTATATATGACACATTATAGGAGAGATGACAGCACTAAGCGAGTGTGACTTAAGGTGTTTAATAGTAGGGACGGTAGCGAGATGGAGTATCTGACACATGGTGGAGTTGCTGAGCACGTAGCACGGTCACGAGGAGTAAAGTGATCTTGGTCGTAGCGTGTAGATCTGTGTGATTAGTTAGGGTTTTGCAGACTGCGAGAGATTGGGTGGAGTGTGTGCGCTAGCTGTGTGAGTGTGAAGAGTTTGTATAGGGCGAGTAACATATATACTACGTGGGATGAGGGATGCGAGAGGTGCGTCGACGTATGTCGGGCATTTCGTCAGTATTGGTCAGGAGCAGTATCGGAGTGTGGTGTGACTGTGAGCTCTGAGGGTACTGGGGAGACTATAGACGTGACAGTGTGATCGTGAGGTCTCGTTAGAGCGTGAGAGGAGTCGATCATCACCTTGAGTGAGTGACGTTTGATATTATTGTGACTATAGACAGGAGAGTAGGAGGGGGTACTGGTGAGACACGAGGAGTGGTAATGAAGGGGGGTGTAGTTATGTTAAGAATAGTAGCGTACAGTGGGATTGATTGATTGTTGTGGAAGGATTTGGGATTATATATAGTTGATGGGTTGTGGGTTGATGGTGGGATTTTGGGGGATTTTGGGGGTGGGTTTGTGAGTGGGTATTTGTGTTGATTGATTATAGTAAATATAATAGGTGTTGTTTGAGGTATTGTTATGTGAATGATGGTTTAAATTTTGTATAATGAGGGTGTTGATGTATGTGTGTGGAAGTGATGTTATTTTATATAAGTGTAAATGATTTAGTTTGTTTATGAGAATTTTTTTAATTGGATTTTAATGAGAAATTTGTTTGGGTTATGGTGAATGGAATTTTTGTGGATAAGGAATAGGTGGGTTGGGTGAACGAGGAAAAGTGTTTAAGATAGGTTGTGGGTGTGGAGAAATTTGGAAGCTGTGGTTTATATTAGAGTTGGATATTTATTGGGTTTTTTTTAGTTATGTAGGTGTAATTAAGGTAGTTTTGAAGATGTGTTATTATTTGTTTTATGGATATTGTAATTTTGTTGTTTGTTTATTGTTTTTTGGTAGTGATTTATTGTATTGATTATGGGATGTATGTAGTTATAGAATATTGGTTGTGTAATGGAAATGGGATTAGATTTTGATTTAGAAGTGGATATTTTAGATTTTTTGTTGTTTGATTTTAATAATAGTGAGGGAGATAGATTTATTAATTTGTTGTAATATATGAGTGTTTTGGTTTGTTGGGTTAAGTTATTGTTAGAAGTGTTAGTGGAGTATTTTTTGGCAATTTTGTAATATAATTATAATTGTTTTTCAGTGATAAAATGCTATTTAGAATATTTGTGTTTGAGAGTTTAAATTCTTGTATTGTATTCTATTGAAATTTTGATTATTAATTTAATTGTGTGTAATTTTGTTATAGTGAGGATAGTGTGAAGTGGGTGTAGTTGTAGCTAAAGTATTATTGGAAGGTGTTTAAATGAATTGTGCTAATAGTGTGTTGAGGAGATGTGGATTTGATATTAATTTTTTTAAGGATGATTTATAATTATTGACTAAGTTAGGATATATTTGTGGGTAGGATGTGATTATAATGAGGTTGATAAATTGTTTGTAGTTTATTTTGGAATAATATTTGTAAATATAAAATATTGAACATTTAATATGTCGTTGTTGTGTGATTGGTTGTTTTATTGCAAATTGTTATGAAATTATATGATTAAATTGTGGTTTTTGTGTATAGAAGTTTATTATGATTAGAGTGTGAAATGCATGAATATTTGTAAAGAGTTTGGTGTTTTTGATTTGTATGATTTAATATACTAGATATTAGTTTTATATTAATATCTAAGGATGATATTTGATATCTTTTTTTTATTGATGAATGATTTTTTAAATTTATAATGTTAGTTTGAGGATCTTAATTTGACTGACGTGTTAAGTGTGAAACTTATATTGTAATTGTGATGTTGTTCTAAATGTATGGTTGATGGGTGTATGTAATTAAACATTTTATTATAGGTATGTTTGGTGTTGTTGAAGGATTTAGATAAAGTTGCATGTTTATATCTATATATCTTATGCATCTAGGTATATATTTTCTCACACTAGAATATTTTTCTTCGCATCCGTGTCACAAATCTAAAAAGTAAAAAGCGTCGTAAAATGGTCTTAAATCTCCTAGAGTCTTCACTCACACACTCCCTTAATCGTCGTCTCGCCTTCTTCCAAGTGATCCAATTTTTTTTCTAGAGAAAGTTAGATACAAATCTAATCCACCTCAAAGTAGGTTTGACAACTTAAATATTTCATCCGAGATATTCAAGTATCTTTAACTTGCGATCGCAAACGTTAAAGGTCATATCTAAAAATTCATATTCAAGCCCTTTAACAACATAAGTTAAAACATTCTCCTTTTCTCTTCGACGAAAACATTCTTTCTCTTCGATGAAAACATTCTTTCTCTTCGACGAAAACATTTTTTCTTTTCGAAGAAAACACTCTTTCTCTTTGACGAAAACACTCTTTTGCCTTTCGGAAAATTGCGATCAATACCACTTTCTCCTCACGCAAAATCACTGCCTCTACAACCATATAGATGGCCAATTCATTTCATCTACCTTTTTCGCTACCACCTTTAAGAGAACCTCATACCTTGTCGTGTGATTGTTCTATGAACATTCGCAATGCTCGAGAAGAGCTACATAACTTCGTGGATGTAGTTCATCGTACGTTAACCACCATCCATCTTGACATCGTCAAGATCGTTGCTTCCATCTTCGTTTGTTTTCTTTTTATTTATTTTTTTCACTCGCGGACGAAACACATCGAGATACGTCCACCAAATCCTTCGATGCAATGTCTGGTATGGTTTTAATTACACATACCTTTTGACCACTAAACCGACTTAATTGACTAAAAAACGTACCAAAAATACATTATATTAGTATGTTCTGCATTTGTAATATGCATGTAACGGATATCCAAGAACGACAAAAATCGAAACCAAAAGAGACAAAACTGAAGCACGAAACGTAAAGAGCGAAAAGAGAAGTCAAAATCAAAGGCAGTCAAAAGTCAAAGTCAACCCGGGAAATGAGGCATTGGAAAGAGCATTCAGAAACCGAACCCGAAAACCCTAAATTGCCAAAAGTTGGCCACCCTACCCGACGCTAGTGGGCCCGGGAAAGCCCCACATATATCTTATAAAGCCTTAACCTTATAAAGCCCAACACCACTTTAAGCCATACCCCGGGCCCAACAACAATGAGCCCAAACCAACACCTTTATAACCCCACACCCCGTTCTTCTTCTTCTACCGTTACCCTTTTTAAACATAACCCCGTTGTCCTTTAAGGAAACTAATGGGCTACAAGCCCATCCCAAACTCCAAGGACCAAATATGCAAACCTCAATGACTGTGGTTAGTAACCAAGTAAACACCCTCAGGGTCCTTTCTGCCAATTTCCAATCATTTCAAAAATTGCGGCAAGTACTGTTCATCATCGTCCCCTAGAAAGTGTTGAGCTATTGTTGTTTGTTTCTAGTGTTGAAGGGGATGTATACCTGTTCCTCACTACAAGACAAGACATCAACCCCCTTTTCTTCCTCTTCTCTCCCCTATGTCGACCAACACCTTTACCAACCTTATCCCACCAATTGCCACCTTGGCAATCTCCAATCATCCCATTCGTCAAGGAATAAAGACAAGGATTTAATCCTGTTGTTTTTGCTGATTTAAGTGTTAAAAGTTGCTTAATATGTTTTTATAAGTTATCTATAATCTGGTATTAAGGTTTTGTTCACTAAAAAGCAAGTTAATAAAGTTAAAATGTAAAAAACAGTTTATAAAGGAGTGTTTGGGACAGTAGTCAAAATGGTTTAAAAATCTTTTTGGGTCATTCACTCATCTTTAACAAGCATTTTTTAGTTGTGATAATTTGTCTTTAAGAAGTTTTAAGGGTTAAAAGCTCATTTAAGGTTTTATGCAAAAAGGTGTTTGAATCTGTGTTCTAGAAATAGATTGAACTGGCTTATTTGATTGAGCTTTTAAAAACAGGTTTCAAGTGTTGTTTTTAGTGTTGTTTTAGAGTCATTAATGCAATAATGATTAAAGTAGTTTACATGTCCATTAGTTGTGTAAGTTTTTGGTAAAAATCTGTCAAAGTTACTAAGTGTTTGAAAGTTTGAAAGTCACTATTTAATTGATCATTGTGGCTTATTCTAATTTTCCAAAATATTTGTAGATTGATGATATAACTCTTGAGGTCAACAGCTTAATCTGTTGTAGGTTAATGTTCATTAAGGAATGGTAATGTGCTTAATTTTAAGCCCCTCAAAAGTGTGGTTTTTGTGAAATAGCAAAGTTTGCAAAAATTTGTCTAAGTGTTTGAAAAACACTTTAGGACCTATACACTATGTAGTAAAACGATGAACGATGTGGAATCGCATTACACATGACGGAGAAGAAATGTTAGCCGGGTGTATGCCTTCGAATAATACCGTCTTAACCTCAACTGTAACAAAGAGCATAGTGTATACGGATCACTTACACGTCCGCCCACAAATACCTATTGCTAAAAAAGATTCCAAAGCGAGATAGCTCCGGTGGGTTCTCCTCCTTCAAGAGTTCAAATTCAAAGTAATTGACACGAAAGGAGCCGAGAATCTCGCGGCCGATCATCTTTCCCGATTAGAAAATCCTTATGAAAATGTGCTCGACCCAAAGGAGATAAATGAAAAAGTTTCCTCTCGAAAAACACTAATAAGGTGACTTTTCGTGGGACTCAAGTACCCCGTGGAGTGCCGATTAAGCAATTTCCACGCTGGTGAATTTTATTGTTAAAGGGATGTCCCGACCCGACATAAAGAACTAATTTTTCAAGGATGTTAAACACTACTTTTGGAAGACCCCCTATTTGTTTCAAATATGTGTGAATCAAATGATCCAGGCGTTGTGTTGCAGGCCAAGGAAGCTGTTGACAATACAATCCCTCACAGCTTGCCATAGTGGACCCACCGGGGACATTACGGTTCATAACTACACCGCCAAAAAGTATGTGACGTCAGGAATTTTTATTGCCCACCGATTTACTGAGATGCCCATAACTTGGTCACCCGATGTGACACTTGTCAGCAAGGAAAAATTTCGCAACGTGATAAAATGCCTCAAAATTCCATCCAAGTTTGCGAAATCTTTGACGTGTAGGGCATCGATTTCATGGGGCCGTTCCCGTCTTCACGAGGGAAAAATATATACTCGTGGCTGTCGACTATTTGTCAAAATGGGTTAAAGCAAAAGCGCTCCCCACCAACGACGCCCGATCGTTTGCAAATTTCTTAAATCTCTCTTCGCCCGATTTGGTGCCCCTTGTGCTATCATAAGTGATCGCGGAACCCATTTTTGCAATGACCAGTTTGCAAAGGTCATGCTTAAAGGAGTTACTCACCGTCTCTTCCACCGCGTATCACACCACAAACAAGTAGGGCAAGTTGAGGTATCTCCACCATCAGTAGCACCCACAAACAATGTGGCCAGTGTGAGGTATCCAATCGTGGCTTGAAACGATTCTTGAAAGACCACGTGGGCAAGAACCGTGCCACTTGGTCTTATAAATTAGATGACGCACTTTAGCCTTCCATACAACTTACAAACACCCTTCAGGTGGGTACCCCATACTAGCTCGTGTACGTAAAGGCATGACATCTACCGATCGAGCTCGATCACAAAGCACTCCTAGGACCTTGAAGCATGCAAACTATGACCTGAGACGCTAGCGATCACGCGAAAAGTTTCAACTCATTGAAAATAAATAACTTCGTGATCATGCCTATGGGGAAAAACAAAAAAAAAAAAAACACCCCCTCCACCCCCCCCCCTTATTTTGAAAATCCCCCTTTTATTATAAAGAGAAAACAAAGAGGATCCATGACTCAAAAGATCAAAAACGCGCATTTTCAACGTCGTTGATCAAGTCCTCCTCTTTACTCTAGATTGAAGATGTTCTCGCGGGCGAAGTTAAATTCCGTTGGTCCAACCGTTCACCATTGCCCATGACTTTACCATATGGCACCGTTGAGGTTATATAAAACTCAGCCAAACCATCAAGGTGAATTGGGTTTCCCCCCCCCCATAGAATTAAGCACTACTTTGGAGGGGACGTACCATAATTGGTTGTCCCGGATTTCCAAACCTTCCCCAAGGACAAATAAATTCGGGGATTAGGTCAAGCTTAGTGACCCTAACAAGTGCTTCATGGGAAAGGGGCAAACCCCATGCTTATCCTAATAATATTATGTAGTTAATGAATTAAGTGTTTTTTGTTGTGAAGAAGTCGTGCCCTCTTTCTATTCTCGTATGCTTGTGTTTTTGTGATATAGTCCAGGATTGTCCCGGATTTTTGAAGCCTCTCATGCTCGTGGTTTTGTCCTTCGATCACTCGAGCTTCAAATCCTCAGCTTCATTTGGGAAATCCAATATCCTAATCTAATCGACTAACGTTTATCTTTAAGCATAATTCATAAACGGCTTAGGATTTAACGTAGAGACCCTTCTTAAAACATTGATGATAACAATGTTAATTCTAGTATGTGGGGTGGGGGGGATCTATCGATTTGATTATGCCTGCAGTCGTTGTTTTCACGTAATCCCGTTTTTACCACCAAAATACCAAAAAAATGAAAAAAAAATTTAAAAATTTCAAAAATAAAATAAGTGTTTTGTCACAATTTTGACTTTCCACGCTGGGATAGAATAAGATTAAAATATTGACTCATCGAGAGCGTGATGAGCTCTAGACTTGTTCTTTAAACCTTATTAGGCTCAAGCATTCTCCGAAAAGAAATTCGCGACAGGAACAAAAAATGATATTGGTTAAGTATGAGTGGAATGTAAAACAAGATAAATTGAAATCTTAAGAGCTCATGTAAGTAATTTGCGGCCTTTTCTCCCATAAGCTTCTAACCGGATTAATAATACGTGCTATTTTTAGAGATTAAACCTAAATCAATAATTTTTATGTAGTTAATATCAAAAATTTTAGTCTTAGTTCAAATTTATACTTGAATTTTTCAAAAGAAGTCTTCTCTATATAGTAAAATGAAGTAAAAAGAAAGAAATATATATATATATGAAAATATGATGAAAAATGAAAAATATAATATAAACTGTAGGCTGATAAAAGTTTGCTGCATCTTGCCGGCTCACAACCAATATTACAACCTTCTAAAGAAAGCCCATAGTAAGAATAAAAATATGAGACTGATAAAAGTTTGCTGCATCCTAGCCGCTCACAACCGAATGTTTTCAGAGCCTTCTAAAAAAGGTCGAGGGTTTACAATTGTATCAGTTTTATTGTTTAATATTAATTTGAATTAATAAATAATCTCTTTTTGATAAATTTAAAATATGTGTTTGAACTTTGACTATTTCCTTTTTAAGTTTTTAAAAATATTCTACGTGTAATAACGAGAAACCTAAGATTTTTTTGAAAAGCTAAGTTCCGTGAGTCCGATACTAGCTCTGTTGGTGCAAAATCCAGGACACTTTAGTCCGAAGGATTGGATGTGCCGAGAACGAAAGTCGCTACAAAAAAATGGGGATGATCGACAAGCCTTCAAACTCATTATTCTCGGTGGAACTAAAGCATAGAATATTTGCAAAACGATGATCATGGTTGAAAATTCAAAATGGCACATTCACCTAAGAAATAAATATGTCGGGAGTGAAAAGTTCACAAGTTGCAAATATGAGTAATGTTAGCATCTTAACTGATATTTAACGGTGATTTCGTTTTAAGCTTGGTTTGGAGCGAGTGAAAAAGTTGGGAACATGAAAATTACATTATCCTTTTTGGGGGCATTTTCAGATCGAAATGCATCTTGTTCTATGATCCCTAACGGTTATGAAAATAACGAAAGTCAAATTAGTTAGTTGCTAAAATATAAAAAAAATAATACAAAAATATTAGTAGGAATAAGTGTATATCTTTAAAAATGGTAAAAATAGGGCTTTTCTAAACTCTTGATTCTTTAATTCCCCTCGATGAACACTTAGCTACTTTTCGAGGTAATTAGTCGAGGGGGATTGAGATTTTTAGTTTTCTAAGTGCTTACTTATAGCATTGCATGAGGGACACGGACAATGATCTTAGTATGGGTGATTTATTTATGTGTTTAATTACACAACCATTGACCACTAAAACCAGACTTAATTGACTAAAAAAAGGTACCAAAAATACATTATAATTTGTATGTTTGCATTTGAATTGCAGGTAACTGATATCCAAGAAAAGGACAAAATCGAAGCCAAAACGACAAAATCAGCACGAGAACGAAAGAGCTTAAGAAAGTCAAAATCAACCAATTTCAAAAAAGTCAAAGTCAACCCCGGGATGAGGCATTGGAAAGAGCATCAAAAACCGAACCTGAAAACCTAAATTGCCAAAAGTGGGCCCACCCATACCCACCTAGTGGCCCGGGAGAAGCCACATATATCTTATAAGCCCTTAAGCCTCATAAAACCCACACCACTTTAAGCCATACCCCGGCCCAACACAATATCCCCAAACCATACCTTTATAACACCCCGTTCTCCCGTTACCCTTTTAAACTTAACTCCGTTAGTCCTTTAAGGACTAACGGTGCAAGCCCATCCCAAACTCCAAGGACCAAATATTCAAACCTCAAGGACTGTGGTTGTAACCAAAGTATACTCCCTCAAGGGCCTTTTCCAGCCAATTTTTCCAATCTTCAAAAATTGCGCGAATACTGTTCAATCAATCTCCCTGATAGTGTCAATGTCCTCACTACCAGACAAGACATCATCCCCTTTTCTTCTCCCCTATGTCGACCAACACCTTTACACCCTTATCCTACCAATTGCCACCTTGGCAATCCCTAATCATCCCATTCGTCAAGGAACAAAACAAGGATTTAATGCTATGATCACAAGACTTAGACCCTACTAGAATACTACAATTTGGACGCCTATGATGACATTTGTACCTCTCTCACATAATAAGACACAGGCTTGATCCCTCTCAACAAAGAAAGCACACCTCCTAGAAACCTTTCATTAGTTTAGTATAAATAGGTCCTTTTGTCAGCCATTTTGGCAACATAGCTTTTTAGTTTTTTCAGCTTAAATTTAAGTTTTTTAGCTATTGTAATGTTTTCTAAAAGCCATGTAATGATTTTAAGTTTAAATGAAGATATGAAGGTTTTTATGTATTTACTCCCGTTTTTAAGTTAAAGTATGTTTTGATTATTTAAAACTGTTTTAAAAGCACTCAAAAGCCTTTTTTGTAACCTTCTTAAGTTTTTTTTACCAAAAATCACTCAAAAAAAGCTTTTTGGATGATAAGCCAGATTTGGATGGGCTTATGGACACTACTAGCTTATCTTAGATAAGCTAGAGCTAGTAGATAAGCTCTTTTGAGTCCGCATTGCCCTGTTTGAGCAAGGCCTATGTGTAATATTTCATTTTTCCATTATAGCTTATTTACTATTTCAAAACAGCTTATTGTTGCTTATTGCCTGTTCTTATTTATGCTTTGTTATGATGTCTATTTCTTATTATGCTTAGGTTATAGTATAAAAATCTTGTGTGCAAGTTTTTCTTATATCTTGTCTTAAATTAGCTTAAAAGTTGTATAATCTTTAATCCTGTTGTTTTTGCTTATTTAAGTGTTAAAAGTTGCTTAGATATGTTTGTTAAAACATCATCAATAACATGGCATTAAGGTTATGTTCACTAAAAATCAAGTTATTTAAGTTTAAAATTGGTAAAAATAGTTTTAAATGAGTGTTTGGGATAGTAGACAAAATGGGTCAAAATGGTTTAAAAATCTTTTTGGGTCATTCACTCATCTTTAACAAGCATTTTTGAGTTGTGATAATATGTCTTTAAGAAGTTTTAAGGGTTTAAAGCTCATTTAAGGTTTTATGCAAAAAGGTGTTTGAATCTGTGTTCTAGAAATAGATTGAACTGGCTTATTTGATTGAGCTTTTAAAAACAGGTTTCAATTCAATGTGTTGTTTTAGTGTTATTTAGAGTCATAATGCAGTATGATAAAGTATGTATTACATGTCCATTAGTTGTAGTAAGTTTTTGGTAAAAAAAAAAAATGTCAAGTTGCTAAGATGTTTGAAAGTTTGAAATCACTTATTGATTTGATCATTGTGGCTTATTCTTAATTTTAAAATAGTTTTAGATTGATGATATAAGCTCTTTGAGGTCAAAGCTTAATCTGTTTGTAGGTTATATGTTCATAAGGATCTGTTAGGTGCTTATTTTTAAGCTCAAAAGTGTGGTTTTGTAAAGATTGCAAAAGTTTGCAAAAATTTGTCTAAGTGTTGAATCAGTGTGAGATAGCTTTTTCATGAAGCCTATTATTAGTGTCTTATTTGAATTCAAAATGCTTTTTCATTGTGCTTATTATAGCATTTTGGCCATTCTTCTTAGTGGTATAAGTCCTAAGGCCATAAGGATCCTTTTGCTAGCTTATTGTTACGACTATAAATGTCCCTATTGGCCTTTTTGTTTATCAGTTTTGGCCAAAAGGCTCATTTGCTTATTTAGGCTTATTAGCTTATTGCTTTTGCTTATTCTAGTTTTAGTTTAGCTTATTAAGTTAGATTAAAGCCCAAATAAGCTTATCTCTTTAGTTAGAGCTTATTTAAGCTATTTGCATTTTTATGCTTAAAAGTTCTAAGTTTATTACTATTTGATTAAAAATGACATTCTACCTTATTGTAGTTGCTTATTTTGTATCCCTAAGTGCTTTTTAGTGATATGGCCCTTTTATCTGTCCTTAGCTTATTTAAGTTTTTATTGTGCTTATTTAAGTGAGCTTAAATTTGCCAAACAGTTACATTTTTATAGTTTAGTATAGTTTAGCTTATCCTGCCCTTTTCAGCTTATTCTAGTGCTTATTCGTGGTTTATAAAAAATTTTTTTTGTAAAAGTGCTTAATTATTATTCTTTTAAAAAGTTATAAAAAAGGGCAAAAACAAAACATTTGGGATTAAGGGGAAGTCCAAGTGAGCAAGGTTCGAACCCAGGGTCCTCACCCCTTATTCACCATATGGTTTTTTTACACCAACACACTCACTACCACTAAGCAGCCTTAGGGACATTTCCGTTAGATTTTGCAACAATCAATTATTTATACAGTTTTGAACTGGCTCTCTTTTTATTAAGCCACTTCGCAGCTTATTTTGGGCTTTTTAGAGCTTATTCGATAAGCTGGCTTAACCAGCTTATTTTTCCTAGGACCCTTACAACATTTAGGACTTTCCTGCATTTTTTTAGATTTTCCTCCATTAATTTTGTTTTATTTTTCTTCCTTTATTTTTTCGAAGTTTAGAATTTTAGAAAATCATTTAAGAATAGTAAATTAATACATGAAAATTACAAAAAATATTTTTTTAGATTTAGAATAAATAGTTGTAGTTTACCAAGTTTTAAAATCTTTTTCATCATTTTTAGATTTTTAAATTTCATTTTTAGCTTTTTTTAAATTAATTTTAAAAGAAATATTTTTTAATTATAAAATATGCGAAAAATATTTTTCTGAGTTTTTATCACATTTTAGACTTTTCTAAAGTATAAAATCATTTTCTTTAATTTTTAGGAATTAATTTGTTGTTTTCTATAATTTAAAATAGATTAAATAGGTTTTAATTCATAAAAAAATTATAAAAAAGTCAAAAAAAATTTAAATCTTTTTTAGAATTTTTTTTTGTCATTTTAGAAGTTTAGAAACCAAATTTGCATTTTTAAGGTTATTATTTGCCTTGACTAGTTTTTAAGCCACTTTTTAGGATTCACGGTTTGGGTTTTTAGTTTATATTTGTTTTGCCTTATTTGTTCTTAGTTTAAATTGCCTTAATTTTCCCGTAGTTTTAGATAACCAATCATAATCTTGTTCCATTCAAGCATCGATTTTCAAAACGCCTCTCGACTTTCAATTGCATTCCTCGTTGGGGATAACGACCCGGGAATCATACTTCCGGTTTACTACATTGAGAGATTTTTGATTCTTATCCTTGTTATATATTTATATATTTATTTATATTTATTATATATTAAGGGTTGAATCTTAATCAATCAATGTCCAAAGAGGAAACATCTCCATCGAAAAAGTTTCGTCTGAAGATAACATCGCAAACATTCTTTCTTTACCCCTCAAGTGCGAATCGTTCAATTATCTTTGTCTAATTATAGGAATGATGGAACACATTCCGTATCTCTACTAGTCTCGATTCTAGTCTATTTTCTATTCCATGCGTCGTGACAACTTAACTACTTCATCCGAAGTACTTTAAGATATTTAATTACAAATGAAAATTAAAATGACATCCTATCCACAAAATTCGTCAAGCCCACAACTCCTCACTCCTGATGGCGGTCCGCGCAGCCCCAGATTTATTCTAGTGGCCCCAAAATATATCTAGGACCGCCCGACAAATAAGCAGCATTATAATACCTCTTTTTTTAAAATCCTTGACCCAAAACACTCCCTCTCTTATGCTGCTACAGAGCTGACGAGCTGATTTACTAGTTTCTAGTACACTCGTCCAAACCGAACAAGGTGAAAAAAAAACAAAGTCTTTGAGTCATCCACCGAAGTCATCTTTCACAAGAAGATTCCCATGTAATCCCTATTTTTTTCACCATCAACATCACACAACCAAATATAACGTTATCACAACTACAACCCAGAATGATTAAATTACCTAACACAAAGCGATAAACTAAGCCCAATGCTCTACTAATTATCATGGTCATCCACATATTTCCCTATTCTCATAATCATCATTCCTTATGGTGTCAAATAGTCAAGTAAATTTCCAAAAATGCGTCTCAATCTCAACACAATCCTCATAATCGCCATACTTAACAAACTTTCACCACACAATAAATACTCCTCCCATACAAATCTTGGTCCTCAACATCTCATAAAACGACTTCTCTCACCTATAAACTGCATTTTTTCACTTCTAAAAACGGTTACTTCTCACTTCATAGTCTCCTCAATTCTAATAGTCGTTTCACTTCTAATAGTCTTTCTACTTCTGATGTTTCTTCTCACTTCTAAACGTTCATTTTCACTTCTAATAAGTCTCCTCACCTCTAATGTTTTCTTCTCACTTCTAAATGTTTCGTCTCTCTTCTAATAGTCTTGTTACTATTAAAATCCTCCTATAAATCTCTTGACACTTAATTATTCCATCCGAAATATTTAAGTACTTTATGAAATGCAAAATGGTCACTCCTTACAAAACTTTACCTTTCTAGAAATGAAGACATAAAGGGAAAAGATATTTATTCTTCAATGTTTTTTGAAGTCACCATAATGTGCGTCTCTCATTATTCTTCCACCATAAAAGAACTACAACCTCATTTCACTTACCCACCTTTCTTCCTCAACATTAAAAACCAACAAAACACCAAACAAACCTTTGAATTCCCAATCGTCCACCTTTGTCTCGATAGGATCACATGCACATCAATTGTTAGTGCAAATGATATATGAATCATTTCTGACAACCTCTTGTCGACACCTTCCTCTTTTAGTCTCGCTCATCCTTCCCCACTTTTTAGCTCTATGGAATCATTTTCATTCTCATCCAAGAGCATATCGTTTCCACCTCATCTTGTCTGTCTTTTTATCCTTTTAAGATATATATTTTAGCATATCTTGCAAGATATTTGACGTCACTCGTCTACCTTTAAAAGGTCCATTCTCATATTATATGTTTCGTCAATCGAAAAAACAAATTCATCTCTTTTATTAAAATTTGGTCGAATCTTAGTCATTAAACATATGTCTCGAGGCTTTTTATTTTAATCATTTAGGTTGTTGTTTATAAAATAATGGTTGGATGTGTCTAGTTTCTATTTTTTTTTTCAAAGTGTCATATTTTAGAATAATAACACCTAAAAGTGCATGTCTAATTCTCTGCTAATATCTTGCTATATATATGTGCACTTGTCTACTAACTTTGTTTTGTAGCACATATCTATATCTTGATTCCTTGGCATCCCAAACAAGGGGGAGCATACACCAAAGGGGAGCACTTACAAGCATCCTACTCATTTAAATTGCATTCATCGAACCTTGAGTTTTGATTGTAATTTATTTGATTCAAAGATCCGCTAGAGTCACTTTGCAAGGAATGTTATTATCATAGGGTGCAATGAGCAAGGGGAGCTCTAACATCTATGCATCAAGATAAACCCAAAAGGACAAACGAAATTTAAATTTGAAAACTTACAAGAAAATCTTTAAAAATGTAGATTTCGACACGAACCGGACAACCCAAACGTTGTTTAAATGAATACCCAAACAATCGTATCAACCCGGAATATCACGCTCTTGATCAAAGTTGGAAAATATATGGTGGTTGTGATGGTTTAGGTGGCGGACGTGGAGAGCACACGCACAAAAGTGTGTGTGTTTTAT
>BQNB010117703.1:0-10820 GCA_026074375.1 Tanacetum coccineum
AATAAAAGAGCATATATTTTAGCATCAAGTTCATGCTATAACTTACAAATTGACTCATAACTACTCTTATAATGTGAATACACCTATGAACGGATAAGGTGCAGGAAGCAAAACCCCAAATGATGCTTGACCAGTACATATATTTCTATCTATTTTCTGTTGCATTTTTGGATCTGCAGGATATCATATTTTCAAAAAATCAGAACAGAAAAACAGGATTTATGTTTTCAGCAGATTATAAGCACATTTAAAAGCTCCGCATGAATGTAAGGAGTACCAAGCGTCTCCGCACTTCAATTAACTTGTAAATTCAAAACTATTGACCGACTAAACTTACCACATATTATGTTGTTCTGATCGTTGGCAAAAGAGTCTTACTATTTCCCCTTGACGACCTTGGTCATCCTTTGGTATGCACCCATCAGCAATAAGTTTATCAACGTCGTGAGCTGCAACTACATATTCAGGATTTGTGGCCCCTGTGTAATCGAAAATATCAAGGAAAAATATATAAAACTTCATGACTCCTTTAACAAAAACAGAACCATGCCATTAACAGATTTCAAAAACCATACCTTCAAAACAGATGCAAGTAGATGTTCATTTGTATACATTTGAATGTAGTTGTTCATCTGTATACATTTGAAAGCAGTTGTTTTTAGTATACATTTGAAAGAACAAACCTTATTCGCAAATAAACACGATCGTAACATAACAACAAAGTTCTTACACCATCTACACCTGTAGCATTTATAACCTAACTTTCATAGCAAAAAATGTCTTTCAAATAAGGTTACAATAAATTCTATTAAGAGAAAATTCATCAAACACTTTGTACCTAATGTTTTTCTCAACAAATTACAAATCAAAACCATATGAATTGAGGACCCAATTCAATCAATACAAATTCTTGAGTTAAATTCAATTAAACCCTAAATTGTAAAATTACCTCCATTAGATGATTCCTTGATACGTAATATTGTAATTTCTTCAAATACTAAAACATTTGTTTTCTTATTAATGGATTTGGGGATAAATGATAATTTTTTAGGGCTAACTGATTGAATTAAGATCAATTTTTTAGGGCCAACTGATTTGGGGAAATTTCTTGGAGAAAACCAATTTGGGGGATAAATTGGTTCGTAGTATTAATGAGAGGGTATATTTATTTTTTTGGCAAAAGTGAAATTGATATTGAATTGAGATCATAAAAAATGATCTGTTGAGTACATTGAGAGTTTGAAAAAAAAGCAAACCAATTGAAAATAAACCAAACCACATTGAAAAACAACAATTGAAACTAGAAACTTGACTTTTGAAAAATAACATAAACCAAAAACTTCTTCCATTAAAGACCTCTGGGTCTTCATCATCAACTAAAAAAACATGTTTGTTTCACGTTTTTTAGTTTTAAACAGCTGATGAATATGAGCCGTAGGATGAAGTAAAATGTAAGTGTCATTTTTTTAAGAGTTTTGGGAGGAGATCTAGTTGAAGGTAAACTTGTTTTACATAGGGGAGGATATTATTAATTCAATTATAATAATATAAAGATTTAAGTTTATTTGGATATCAAACTTTATTTGGATACCAAGGGACAAATTTTTACCATTTATCTTCATTTGATCCAATGAATGAGATTAAATCAACAATTTACACTACAGGGGTATTTTTGTCAACTATATAAATAAAAAACTAAAAATACCATCGGTTAATTTCTCATAAAAAACACACAAACACACTTTAGTGCGTTTTTCCCTCTCGTATTCTCTTTCTTCCATCTTAACTGCTGTAACATATTTTTCAACTTAATTTTGATCATGAAAATCATCAATTGATCATCGCAATCTTCTCGATTCATTATCAATGTTATATCATCACATTAATCAACAACAATGATTTTATATCAGATTCGATTTTTATCCGGTTCATCAAGGTAATCGATTAGAATCTTATAATTAAATATCAAAATTGAAGCTATTTGATCATATTATAAGTTAACTTGCTTCAGTTTTTGTATATAAACTATGTATTCAAATCAAACGATCGAGGAAATTACGGTTGCGAGCGAGTGGAATCGAACAATGAAGGATCTTATTGTTGCAAGAGTGGGATGTTACGGTTCAGTATACGGAAGAGCTTATTGCTTACAAAAACATTGAAGAATTACAAAATGCTACGAGTAAGCTCACATATTTATAATTTTGTTTATTTTTAATTTGTAATTAATTGAAGTATTTGTTATTGTATATCAAGTGTTATTGTGATGATGTTGATTTATTATGAGAATTAAGTTGTTTTATATCTCGTTTGAAATTACTTTTAGGAACTGCTTTTTGTAAATAAGTTGTTTCGTGTATATATCACATATGATGTTAAGCTAGTAACAGTAATGTATGTTAAACAAAACTGCTTTGATGTTTATAAAAGTTTCTCTTTATTACTGTATAATATGTATGATTGAATTTTTTTTATTGCTGTATAAAGTTTTTTTATTATGAAACTAGGATTAGGAACTTGTGTGAAGTATGAGAGATTTTGAAGCTGTTGTTATTAATTAGTGTTTTCTAAGACCTATGTTGAACCAATTGTAAGATGATCAGCGACAAATAATTTTTTACTTAATGTAGGGATGTCTGTTGATAGTTTGTACTACTTTCTTTTGCTCCTGATTTGGTTAATGTATATGAACTAGAGATGATTTTAAGGTTTTGTTTATACTGCCAAATGTGATTTTGAAGTAGTAGAGCTGTGATCAATTAATTTCTTGTATGTAACTAGTATTATGATTAATTTATTTGAATGGTGACAACTAGTAAGTATCTACCAGATGCGATTTTGGTGCTTCATATATTTTACTTTTTCACAAATAGTTGACGCATATGATTTGAAGTTAGGATTTAGACATTGTTGTTTTAACGAAGCTGGTACATTTCTTCCTATATTATAAAAGGAAGGCTCTAAATTACTGTGAAGCCTTCAGCAAATTACACATCAACACATAATAGTGTCTTACTATTTGCCTCCCATCCCTGCCTGCTTCCCATTCCTAAGAAACCAACACGCAAGATATGTCTTTTTCCACCCCAACTTCATATAACCTTTTCCTTTGATCAACTTTGTGACAGGGCTGCTACTTGGTAAGTTTTGTTTCATTTAATTTCATGAGCTATTTTAATTTTTGTATTGTTAGTTAAAAATATGCACTCTTAAAAGCTACAACTGCAGTAGCCTTAAGCTATGTTTTAGTGGTAACTGCTTTTGTGGAGGTATTGATTGTGTTGTATACTTGTATATCAGAGGAGATGGTAGTGTGATGTGCTAGCTGGTGAAGTGCAGAGACAAATTGAAGGAGTATATAGTTTGCATGTCTCTAAAGGTTCATTTAACTAATATACAAGTTTGTTTGTCATTTCTATTTTGTGGGTGTGTGTGTCAAGATTTTCACAATTTTGTTTGTTTGTATTTCAGGCTTTCAGCCCTTTATGAAGATTATATATGTGAGTGAAATTGGTATGATTTATTATCTTGAATTATCATTCACTTAGTTTGATTAACTATTAGAAGCTATAGATAGTGAGATAGGATAAACAATAACAAAACAGACATCCATATAAATATTATTGTTAGCACTTAGCGTGGTTCATGTAAACTGATGTTTGTAGGTATTTAGTTATGACTTTTTTTTGTTGATCTTTCTCGGTCCTCTGCACTTTTTATATAATTGGTTGTAATCTTGTTTATTAATTGATCTACTGTAATAATTATATTGTATCATCCTTATAAAATTGGTAACTATACTCAAACTATTTTAGTTTCTTATGATGACTTAGTGAAGCTTTGAGCGTATGACACTATGACCCTTGCCAAAGTCAATTTAGATTGCCATAGTGTTCTTTTTCAACGACAACATATGCTCCAATTCTAAGAAAGTGCAATTTCATTTGGCATTTTTACTATTTTTATTTGAGGTATTATAATATATCTTCTGAAATTAATAGTATTTCAATAAACTTTATGAAAAGTATTGGCCTATGGTTTGGTAGAGTGGCAAACGGGATGGGATTTAGAATGCTTTGGTAAAAGAAAAAGAAAGGCATGGTGTATTGTGTAAGTTAACTAAGTTTTGTCAAAACACGTCATCAATATATTTACCTGCTCTATTATATGAAGAGAGATCATTTACATAGTTAGGGGGCGTTTTAAAATTTATTTTTTTAGCCAAAACGTCGTTGTTGGCTATGACTATTGTCTAAATAGATAATTAACAACGTAGTTAAAAAAATACAAAGGATTAAAAATTTAGGACCTTCTGCTTTGAGACATCCTTTAAGCATAAGTAGTAATAGTACTAGTAAGTAGATTTTGTCTGTATAATGTGTTACTGCTCTTTTAAAGATTAGCATGATTCTTTTATAGTGAAATAAGTGGTGTTACTTTTGTTGCATAGTTATTTTACTATAGAGTTCGGATTTTGCTGTTTAAAACTTGCCTATTTACGCTCTTTAAAACCTCAAATATTACTGATATGTGTGAAAACACATATCCGTTGGAGAAAGCCGTGCCTCGTGGTCCGATAGGCTTGATGACGCTCTATGGGCATTCTGTACTGCTTATAAGACACCAACTGGTTGCACCCCTTACAAGCTTGTGTATGGAAAGTCGTGTCATCTACCTATCGAATTAGAGCATAGAGCATATTGGGCATTAAAACATGCTAATTTCGATATTAAAACCGCGGGAGATCACCGGAAGCTTCAACTTAATGAACTTAATGAGCTTCGTGATCAAGCATGCGAGAATTCTTTAATTTATAAGGAGAGGACGAAGAAGCTTCACGACCCAAAAATCAAAAACCGCATTTTTAATGTTGGTGATCAAGTCTTGCTTTTCAACTCTCGTCTAAAGATATTCTCGAGGAAGCTTAAAACTCGATGGTCTGGCCCTTTCACTATAACCGAAGTTTTTCCATATGGCACTGCAAAATTATCTCATGCCGACGGATCAAACTTCAAAGTGAATTGCCACCGACTTAAGCACTACTTCGGAGGGGACACACCACCCACGGTTGTCCCTGATCTCCAGACTTTCTCTAAGGACGAATGAATTCGGGGATCGAGTTGAGCTTGTGACTCGGTGACCAAAAACAAGTCGCTTTATGGGAGGTACCCCATGCTTATCCATTTTCTATCTTCTTTCTATTGTGATGTGAGGAGGCTTGTACTCTTCTGATCTTTGTGTTTGTTGTTTGTTGTGATTATTTGCAGGATTCACCTAGAATTTTCTGAAGACTCTCGTGTTCGGTGTTTTGTCCCGGTCCACTTGAGCTTCCTAGCTTTTGCTTGTCATTAGTTTGGGGAAATCCGATATCCTAAAGATTATTATCGACTAACATTTATCTTTTAGCACACTTAATAAACGGCTTAAGATATTTGTGATACTTTCTTTAGTCTTGAGTTATGCATTAGACTTTTTGAGTTCTAGTATGGTTTTTTTAAGTCTTAGGCTAGGAAACATTGAGGACAATGTTTAATTTTAGTATGGGGTAGTATATCTTCGATATGATCTTACCTACTTTTACCCGTTGTTCTCATGTACCCCGTTTTCCCATAAAAAATTTCAAAAAATATGAAGGATTTTAAAATTTTCAAAAATAAAATAAGTGTTTTGTCACAATTTTGACTTTCCTGTTGGGTAGAATAAGAGTAAATTTTGACCCGATCGAGCGTGTTGAGCTCTAGCTTGTTCCTTAACTTTTAGGCTAAGCGTTCGCGATTTTCGCGAAGAACAAAAAATGATAGAGTTAAGTATTAGTAGGATGCTAAACAAGGATTAGTTGGGAATCTTAAGAGCCCATGTATGTAATTTGTGGCTTTTTCTCCCATAAGCTCTTAACCGAATTAATATACGTGCTATTTTTAGAGATTAAACTTAAATCAACAATTTTTATATAGTTAATAGCAAAAATTTTAGTCTTAGTTCAAATTTATACTTAAATTTTTCAAAAATAAGTCTTCTTTGTATATTATTAAAAATAAAAAAATAAAAATAAAAAATAAATAAATAAAAAAAAATGATGAAAATAAAAAATATAATAAATATAAACTGTGGGCGGATAAAAGTTTGTTGCATCTTGCCGGTTCACAACCGATTTGATTTCTATAGTAAAGACTTAAGAATTTTTCAAGTAAGTTTCGTGTTACAAATCACTAAAAAATCACATGTGATTCTCAAATATAATGTACTAGTATCAAAAAATAGTCCAGTTCATTTGCTAGCTTGTTGAACTATAAATTTTGAGTAAATCCGTAACAAAATATTTGATATTCACATAACTATCATGTTACAAATCATCAGTCTAAAATCACATGTGAATTTTTAGGTAAAGGTAAGTGATTAACAATCATAATGTAAAAACATCTAGCGTGTTCGTACAAATATTAATAGGTTAAATATCACATGTTATTATACGTTATATCGACAAAGCATAACTAAATACTCCTTTGTCATAAAACATGGGCCATGAACCTGATATATTAAAGATAGAAAACAACAAACGGCTAAACATAAATATCGAAAACTCACATATGTTTTAACATCCTAAAGGAGCTTCTCGTTTAACAAATGTAATCCGTACTACACGAGACCGATACTAAACAAACATGTCTATTATCGTGACTATTATTGTTCTAGCTTTCGTTCATAGATTGTCGTCAAATAATGGTTCTTGTAGAAGTCCCTAATTACTCAATTTGTGTTTGGTTAAGTAATTCCATTAATTCCCATATGAACCATCATAAAGATAACATAATCATCAAAATTTATTTTGGTATGTATCATCTTCATTATTATCAAATTCTTACTCTCTAAACTCGATACTTTCGATGTTGATGGACCTCCAAATGCCATGGGAATAGTTTTTCCTACAAAAAGATGAATATGAGAACACTTTATAAGTCGACTAATAATTACATGTTATATAACATTTAAAAACTTAACAAAAGCCTACTAAAAATATGTGATATTACACTGTAAACAATACATAAACATAGTGATCATATGTGATATTGCACTCCGTATATGATTCTGAAAATCATATGTGATATTGCAGTGTAAAGCATGTAAGATTCTGAAAAATTAGACATTATGTGATTATAGCCACTTCTGTATATATGATTTTGAAAATCATATGTGATTGCACTGTAAAGTGTATATGATTCTAAAAATCATATTTGATATTGCCACTTTATATATGACTTGAGAAATCATCTGATTGATATTGACTGTTTCTGCCGTCTATGATTCTCCATAAAATCACATGTGAATTGCATATGTATTTTGATTTGAAAATCATTATGTGATGTTGCACTGTAAAGTATATATGATTCTAAAAATCATATTTGATATTGCACTCTGTATATGACTCTGAAAATCATATGTGATATTGCACAGTCAATGTTTAAACAAAAGGTTATGTAGATGCGAGAAAATTAATTGATTGGTGGATAAATCAACAAAATATTTGTATGTTATGACGGCTAGAGTTTTGAATTCTAGGGTTTGTTGGATAAAAATAAAGGATAAACTTAAGCAATAAATTGACTGGGGATCCCTTCGATTCATCGGCGAGTAACTGATGACCTGAGGACAGCTATTTTGTGGTCGGTTGTACATGAAGCTCCAATATAATGTAAAAATGATACCATGTAGAAATAACAAAACGGCATATTATTGAATTGTGTTTTATAGCTACACAAATAGAATTACATGTTATTTATAGTGATGACATAGCTTACATTTTAACCGTAAACCTAATCCATTATAAGCCCACAATTAAGCTTGGCTGTAATCTATAATCTAACAACATATACTTGTGAAATGTTTCGATGTTTAATGAGCAAAAAAGTACTTTGAATGGCTAAATGGACTCAGTTTAAAATTTCTTTGTTGTCACTTTTGTTTCTAGTTTTGTGTTCACAAGTGTATTACTTTTATTAGTTACGTATTAATACATATAACATTTATCAGTAATCACGGTTTTTGACAAAAAATTTCACCAACCATGAGAAATACTATACGGAAATAGTCATTGAGTTAACATTTCATTGTAAAGTTAGTCTTTAATGATTGATATGAAAATAGTCATTGGGTTGTTGTTCCGTTGCAAAATTAGTCCTTAATGACTGATATTTTAAAAAAATATACAGAAAAAGTCAATTATGTTTACCTGTCTGTGAAAATTTACATAAATAGTCTCTTTGTTTTATCCACTGTTAAAACATCCGTCTTTAACGAACAACTCCATATAACATAAATTAACGTAAAACATCGCGCTCTGCAACGGAACGGGGGTTAAAAAACCTCGTTTAATGAACATAGATAAATATCCTCATGTTCACATGCATGTATGCTCCCTCTAATACTTACGTAGTGTTTGGTATGTTGTAATCAAAGCGGAAATAAAAAAGATTATTACGATAAATAAAAAGATGTTGTTGTTTACATTTATATAATGTAATGATTCATTACAAAGAATGATCCATTACACCAAAATCATTCCATAGTGGTCCTCTATTTTTTTTCATTACATCTTGTAATGGAATTAAAATTAGATAAAATTTCATTATTAATTAACTACATTAAATAAATTTTCTATAATTATTTTAATCTTTTTATTATCGATTCTATTATAATACAAACGGACCCTTAGTGCGTGATACGACGAGGAGAGGGTTAGAGAATCTTTTATCTGTGGTAGGGATGGCAAAAGCACCCGAAACCGATGGAGAAAACCGAAACCCGAACCGGTTGGGTCGGGTTCGAGGACGGGTTGGCGGGTTTGGATACGGGTTCGGGTAGAAATATTATTTTTTTATCGGGTACGGGTTCGGTTGCGGGTTTTGGTAATACCCGCCCCGTTTACCTGTATCCGTACCCGTACCCGTTTACCCGAATTCGTACCCGCTTTTATTGCCATTTTTATATAAGGCCAATTTGGGCTTCTAGCCTTGTACAAAATATTTGACTACTCGTATTCTAAAAGTTATTTTTATCAACCATACCTTAGTAATTATAAACAATTAGTCACGCCTGATTCTTCAATTCTCGTATCAGTTCTTTTATCTTCGGAGTTTATGTCTCAAGGTTCTTCTTTTATCATCTTTATTTTATCTCTAATGCATTAATTGTTTGTTTATTTAATCATTTAATTATCCATTGAACTTGTATACATAATTATTTAACTTGAAATCATTACAATAGTAATGAGAGTGTAATTGTGTATTGATCATTTGATCATTTTCGCACTTCATACTTAGGCATATTTTTTACACTGTCCATGAACGAAATCATATTTTTCTTACATTGTTCATGTCCAACGAATATTCAATTGCGGATAACCAAAACCCGCGGGTAAACCCGAAAAACCGATGGATAATACTAACCGGGTATCCATCGGGTATTGGGGAGATTCCGGGTTTGAAAATTATTAACGGGTGCGGGTACGGATTCACTAAAAACCGACCCAAACCCGACCCGTTGCCATCTCTAACTATAATGGCTCTTTGCGAATTCACAATTCCCCATAGCTCCGCTACTCTCATCCAATACAAATTTCCGCCCATAGCTTCCTACTCTATCCAATACAACAAACCGCAAAAAATAGTTAATATAAACGGCTCTATTTCTACTTTTAAAGTGTTTTATGATTTTTGTCATCAAAAGTAAAAATAGCATTCTTATTTTCAAACAAAAACAACAACAACAACAACAAATTAAACGAAAATACATATTATGCCTTAATATTTGAACATACATAGAAAATTTGTGAACGAATTTGAAAAGAAAAGCAAAAATATAAAGAGCAATGAGCATGAACAATACCTTGAATCGAAGGTCCAATCGAATGTGTTACGGGATATTTTGCACCATATTTATTGCATAAGTCATTTAATTAAAGGGAGATTCATTAATTTTATTGTGAGACAATGTGATTTTACGGTTTAATTTTTTGTACACATGGATCTAGGATGGATCAATATGAGAGCAGTATGTGTTTATGTTATTTTTTGTGCGTGTGTTTGTTGGAATGTGATGGTTGGGTATGTGGTGGTTGGGAATGTATAAGAGCATGTGAAATGACCAAAAAGCCCATCCGCCTTTTTCTTTTTTTAATTAGAAAAATCCTTTTTAATTTGAGCCTTTGATTGTTTTGAGATGGAAGGTGGAGATCAGTCTCCTGGTATCCAAGGAAGGGAGAGTATCTAATATAACTCCCCTCTAATATAAAACATTAATTAGAGTTACTATTCCTAAGTATTTTTAATTAATTTCTTTAGAATAGAAACCTTATTACAATGTTAATCATAAATGATATATACATATAATGTTATCCGAATTGATTCATCTAACTTTTATTATTAATTTATATTATATTAGACGTGCGAACGACGTAGTTTTGTCACTAATATGACTTTGATGATGTTGCTTTGCTTGGAGCTGTGTCGTTTGGTTTAATGGGTTATTTCTTGGGCCATTATCATGTCATTTGGGTTGTCATTTTTTTGGCTGGCCAGTTTCGTTACAAATTAGGCACCGATTGTAAGAAGTGTATTTAACACTCAATTTTTGAAATTCAATGTATTTCTTTCTTTCCCTAAATATACACACAGTCGTTATGAATGGTGGTTGTTTGGTTGTTTTGTTGTTTCGTGGTTTCAGATATGTAGGTGCAACTTATTCTTCTCGATTGATGGTCGTTTATAGATTAAGGGTATGTTTTATATTGTTGTTATTTATTCGTGTAAGTTTGTTTATGTTTT
>BQNB010117704.1:0-21128 GCA_026074375.1 Tanacetum coccineum
ACTTCCCTATGGGAATGAAACTTTGACTTTTTGTGGCAACGAAAGTAGCAATGGAAGAGAATCTCGGTTGATAGTTATCACAAGTTCAAAAGCTCAAGAGTACATGGCCAAAGGATGCCAGGTCTTTTTGGCGCAGATATCCGCCAAGAAAAAGGAGGACAAGTCAGAAGGAAAACAAATAAAGGACGTACCAATCGTCCGAGATTTTCCTGAAGTATTTCCCGAAGACTTGCCAGGTCTCCCTCCGGCTTGACCAGTGGAATTCCAAATCGACTTAATTCCAGGAGCCGCACCCGTAGCTCGAGCACCGTATCGATTGGCTCCATCCGAAATGAAGGAATTATCGGAACAATTACAAGAGCTTTCCGACAAAGGATTCATAAGGCCTAGTTCCTCACCTTGGGGAGCCCCGGTCTTGTTTGTCAAAAAGAAGGATGGGTCATTCAGGATGTGCATCGACTACCGTGAGTTAAATAAACTGACAGTGAAGAATCGTTATCCACTCCTAAGGATCGACGATTTATTTGATCAACTCCAAGGATCCAGTATTTATTCGAAGATAGATCTGAGATCAAGATATCACCAGCTTAGAGTATGAGAGCAAGACATTCCAAAGACGGCATTCCAAACTCGGTATGGCCATTACGAGTTCCAGGTTATGCCATTCGGACTGACAAACGCACCTGCGGTATTCATGGACCTCATGAACCGAGTATGCAAGCCTTACTTGGATAAGTTCATAATTGTCTTCATTGATGACATACTGATTTATTCGAAGGACGAGAAAGAGCACGAAGAACATCTTAAGGCAATTTTAGAATTTCTTAAGAAAGGAAGTTGTATGCCAAATTTTCAAAATGTGAGTTTTGGATTCCAAAAGTATAATTTCTCGGACATGTCAAAGATAGCAGAGGCATACATGTGGATCCATCCAAGATAGAATCTATCAAAGATTGGGCATCTCCTAAAACACCAACGGAGATCCGCCAATTTTTAGGTCTTGCTGGTTACTATCGAAGGTTCATTGAAGGATTTTCGAAGATTGCTAAGTCAATGACGAAACTTACTCAAAAAGGAATCAAGTTTGACTGGGGTGAAAAGGAAGAGAACGCTTTTCAGTTAATAAAGCAGAAGTTGTGCAGTGCACCAATTCTGGCTTTACCTGAAGGGAGTGAAGACTTTGTGGTCTACTGTGATGCGTCACACAAGGGTTTAGGTGCTGTATTAATGCAGAGAGAGAAGGTGATTGCCTATGCTTCTCGACAACTAAAAGTTCACGAGAAGAACTACACCACTCATGATTTAGAACTTGGATCGGTGGTATTTGCTCTAAAAATATGGAGACACTATCTTTACGGAACCAGATGCACCGTGTTCACCGACCATAAAAGCCTACAATACATTCTCGATCAGAAGGAGCTTAACATGAGGCAACGCCATTGGCTAGAATTACTAAGTGATTACGATTGCAACATTCGTTATCATCCAGGGAAGGCAAACGTAGTGGCCGATGCATTGAGCCGCAAGGAACGGATTGAGCCGTTGCGGGTTCGAGCCTTAGTTATGACAATTGGCTTGGATCTTCCCAAACGAATATTAGAAGCTTAGATCGAAGCCCAGAAACTAGAAATCCTTGTAAATGAAGACGTAGGCGGTATAATCAGAAAGGATATACCCAAGGAAAGGCTGGAACCACGTGCCGATGGGACCTCATGTTTACACGGCAGGAGTTGGTTACCTTGCTATGGAGACTTAAGATCCGTGATTATGCACGAATCTCACAAGTCAAAATACTCTATCCATTCCGGTTCGGAAAAGATGTATCAAGACATGACAAGCTATATTGGTGGCCTACTATAAAACGCAGACCTTGCCACCTTATGTTAGCAATTGCTTGACAAGTGCAGGTTCAAGGGCCGAACACCAAATGCCATCAGGATTGCTAGTACAACCTGACTATACCCAAGTGGACGTGGGAGTAATATCATGATGGATTTCTTAATCACCAACTGTCGCTAGATCGTCATAAGGTTTTGACACCATCTGGTATGTGGTATCGACTTACACAAAATCTGCTCACTTCTTGCCAATAAGGGAGAATGATCCATTGAACAAGTTGGCAAGGTTGTACCTAAACAGGATAGTAGCAAGACACAGAATACCCGTGTCAATCATCTGTGATCGTGATGGAAGATTCACGTCCAATTTCTGGAAATCATTTTAGAAAGCTTTGGGTACAGATATAATAGAGCACTGTCGAATCATCTAAGAAACTGACCGGGCCAGAGCAAGCAGAACTATTTCAAACTCTCGAGGACATGCTGCCTGCTAGTGTGATCGAATTGGCAAGGTTGGGATCAAGCAATTCCACTATCGATTTTTTCATATACCAACATTTATCACGCTAGTCTAAAGGCCCACCTTATAGGCACTGTATGGCCAAAAATGTCAAACACCGGTGTGCTGGGCCGAGGTTGGGGAAGCTCAACTGACTGGTCCATAATTAATCCAAGAAACAACGGAAAAGATCGTCCTAATCAAGCAAAGGATGCAAGCTGCTCAGGATTGACAAAAGAGCTACGCTGATCGGAAGCGAAAGTCGATGAAGTTCAAGGTTGGGGATAGGGTTATGCTCAAGGTCTCACCGTGGAAAAGGGTTGTACGATTCGGTAGGCGGGGCAAGCTGAATCCGAGATATGTCAGACCTTTCAAGGTGTTAGCAAAAGTTGGGAAAGTTGCCTACAGGCTGGAACTTCCTCAAGAGTTGAGCAGAGTTCACCATACTTTCCATGTGTCAAATCTAAAGAAATGTTACGCTGACGAACCTTTAGTCATGCCATTAGAAGGAATTCACGTTGACGATAAGCTCCAGTTTGTGGAAGAGCCCGTTGAAATCATGGAACGGGAGATCAAACGATTGAAGCGAATCCGGATACCATTGGTTAAGGTTCGCTGGAACTCTAGGAGAGTTCCTGAGTTCACCTGGGAACGTGAAGATTCGTTCAAACAAAAATACCCACAACTCTTTACAAACCGGGCTTCATCATCCACTACAAGGTCTTAAGCTTTGAGGACAAAGCTCTTTTAACGGGTGGAGACTGTAACATTTTTCAATTTCAGGTCATTTTACGACTCCTATTATTCGTCACTATTCTTAATTTAGTCTGAACGCTTTACTTTAATATTTACTTTTAAGCTAAATCGCGTAGACTAGAAATAATCATTTAATGTAAACGGCCATCAAATAAATTAAGGTTTACATTAGCCAAGTAAAATATAATTATTAAGAAGATAATTATTAACTTTGCGTGTTTTATTTTTATCGGTCACGTAAAAGGGTTACGTTTCGCAAAAAAATATATTCGGACGCACCCCAGAAATACCTAGACTTACCTAGACTCAAACCAATACCCACTTTTAAAACCTTAACACAAAATTAAACCAATTCTTATGTTAAATACCCACTATGGCCGGATATATATATACAAACACACCTAGAAATCTTCTAAAGATCTTCCAAAGTACATGTACATCACTTGGTTAATTAAGGTTAGTACTTAATGTCTCCCATTAGCCTTTACCCTGTGATAAAGACGCAAAATATTTCCATTTAACCAATAGGCCATGGCTAAGCATGATCAAACACACAAAATCCCTTAGATTTTAAGTATCTAGCAAATCTTGTACAACATTTGAGTAATTAAAACTTGTACTTAAGTGGTTTATCAAGAAACCATTCGATATTAACTAGGAAACCTCAAAACTACCTCTTATGGCTCGATATTAGTTAGTTTAGAACCAAGGGAAGTAACTAGCTCATTTGCCTATAACTACACACTCACATATACACTTGAACATTCCCTTAAAAACTCTCAAACTCACTCAAGGCAAAAACCATACTTCATTTCACACCTATTTTCATTCGTGTTAAGTGATAACCGAACCATACATGCTCACAATATTCTTCCAAGACACAATTGTACTTAAGATAGCATACAAGGTTATTAAGAAGGGTATACGAGCTAAGGGTTAGCATACTACACATCCACTTCTCAAGCTAAGAACTATAGGACCCTTGTAAGTCACATTCGAACCCATAACGTTTATATTATACGTGATACTTTGCTAACTAGTTTTTCGTGTCGCGTTTGAACACATGAATAGTGGGATAACTAAAGAAAACGCACGTTAATTTCAAATGAACGTGTTATACGCAATGCTATTGCGTATAACAACTTGTGTGGTGATTTAAAATACATAGAACACATGTAATGTGACCTAGTAACAAGCAAAGCGTCGAAAATCGTTGTTATAAGGAAACCACACGTAAACTTTCGTTGTAAACAACATAAGATGGCTTGGGGATACGTACGCGACCTTAATAAGCACTTGCATGTAAAATGCGACGTGTATACATGTTAAATACGCAACATTTTTGTCACTAGAGCACGGTTCGAATCATATAAGGGGTTAGGGAAACTAACGAGCCACAAAGGGCCTTGAGTGACCCAAACGTGCTCACGGCTTGGGCCCAACCGGCCCAACAGCCCACGGGTAGGATTCATGGCTTATTCATAAGCTCCTTCGAGCTTAATATGGGACTAAGTAAGCTTATTAGACGCGCGAACTAGTAGAACGCAAGGGGGAAATCCTTAACGGGCCACCCATGGGCTCGTTAAACCAAAATAGGCCCAACAGGTCCAATAGAAGAGACCCACAGCTTATTGATAAGCTCCATGAACTTATTTAAAAACCTAAAATGCTTATCGAAGCTAAATGGACCCTAATTCCCACTAGAAAACCAATCGGGCCCTTAATGGGCTTGTTAGTCCATTTTGAGTCCAAACATGAACCTATAAACCACAATAAGCTCAAACAGCTTATTGGTACGCTTATACAATTTAAGAGAACTTATTAGACTTAGAAAATGCTAATGGACCTTATTGAAATAACTTAAACTCGTGTAAACTTATCCGGGTTCTTATTGGGCCCAAAAGCCTAATAACGAGCTTATTGGCTTATTGGATAAGCCGAACACTAAAACAAGTTAGTTATGACCATAAGAGCTTAATGAGATAAGAAAATAAGTTGAACCACTTTATTTAAACCTTAGTAGACTTTTAAAACCAATCGGGTTAGAGTTATTGGGCTAATAAGCTCGAATAAGCTCCAATAAGCTCTCCTGAGCTTTATTTTTAGCTTAAATGACTTAAATAATCTATGAATTAAGCATTGGTGTGTTCCCAAAAGTTCATATAGAACCTTTAGAGGCCTAATTGGACCTTAACGGGTCCAATAAGGCCCAATAAGCTCAATAAGCCAAAATAAGCTCATCTGAGCTTATTTATGGGCTGGCAACAGCTTATATGACTTATTGGAAAGTAATAAAACCAATTGCCACTTGTTAGAACTTAATCGGGATTAAAATGCGATTTTTACAAGTTAAGGGACTAAAAGTGTCAATTTGCAAACTATAGGGTCAAAACTGTCAATGACTGACTTTATAAGGTTTAGGGACTGTTTTGGTCACTTTTGGAACTTAAGGGGCTGTTTTAAACATATAAGGACCTAAAGTGTAAATTGTGTAAAGTTGGAGGACTAAAAGTGTAATTATGAAAACTTAAGGGTTTGAAATGTAAATAGTATATATGTCATACACCTAGGGGTTGTTTTAGTAATTATACAAAACCTAAGGGTATTTTATAAACAAAAGTGATTTCATAAACACTTAAGATATCGGACGAATTATATTCGGGTAATATACGAGTTAACTTACAATTTAATAAATACGAATATTTATTAATAACTTTTATACGTATACAAGAACGTATGAGATCGTATACCTCCCCAAGGGGCCATCAAACAATTTCAAATACATTAAACATGTACACCACCACACAAGGTTTGATAACCAAAAATATAATAAAAACTACAAATTAATTGTAGTTTATACATTGAGTCTTTACCTAAACTTGAAGACTAAGACTGGCCGTATTACTTCTAGGTTAATTTGAGCGTATGTAAATCATTGCTATACTTGGATTATAAATACCGTACAGAGGACTATTTACTGAGGTGAGTTCATAGCCCCATGTTTTTACAATTTCTTAAATGATTTACATCTTTGGGATGAGAACATGCTTGTTTTACAAATTGGACGGCAAGGTGTACATTTTAAACAATGATTAACATGTTTGCCTAAGCAGCGATAACCCACTGAGCTTTTATCTGAACAGACTAAATTACTGTATTGTCAAGCGTGAATGTAATGATAGATCTATTCGGATTGACATCAGTATCGGTGACTGAGCTATCACCGGTAACGGAACGTTATAACGATTTCGATATTGGATGTTTACGGGTTAGGATGAACATCAATCAAGTGGCATTATTTGGCAATTTATTGCATTCATACATGTCGAGCATCAGTGTCATGAGCTTAGAAAAACATAATTACTTTTTATGATCTTTGCATCTGTTTCTTAATCATACACTATGAAATCTGCGGTCCTACTATGATATACATAAACCCTATGAATTCACCAACTTTATTTGATATTTTAAGCATGTATTCTCAGGTCAATAAGCACGGGTGCTCCAGATACATTGGGGGTCACTCTTTTGGAAAGAGTCCAGATACTAAGATTTGTGGCGTATTACATTTTGGGGACATTTGTTATAAACCAAAATCTTTACTTATATTGTCAAACAATTTGAAGCCATGAGCTTATGTAATGAACAAGCATTTTGTTAATCCAATGTATCTTTTTAAAACGGCACGTTAGTGGTCGTTCTCTGTAACACCCGCATTTTTACAATATAGCAGCGTAAGCTAATCTGGGGTATTACTTCATGGATACAACAATCATAATCATAGAAAACGACCCAAAAGAGACGTTTATTCAAAAGATATGTTATCATTCATTTCAAATCAGAGTTTTACAAAGGCAGGTCCCAAAATCTAGAAGCATAAAATGTGAATGATAACAAGTTTTTCCATCTTCCATGTCCCGGCCACTCTAAGCCATAAGTGTGCTCCAATTACCTGAGATAAACAAGCATAAAAATGGTCAACACAAAGGTTGATGAGAATTCATAGGTATAGAAATGTATAGTTGAATACAATAATAGTGTAAAATACTCTTATTGCAGGACAATATCATTATGGGAACATTAATTTATTAGCATCTAAGCTCATTACATCAATACATTAACAGGGAAATCATCGTAAGTGATATTGGTTATGGACAAAGTCCCCGTGGAAAAGGTAACTTGCCAAGGTTACCTATGGGGGACAAATAATGCGATTGTCTACCCCAAGCATGGGTATAACCACATGAGCCGTCACCCCCAATAGATCTATTTACAATATTCGCGTTCACTCGCAATGCAAGTAATTAATGATTCATGATATGGAAATAATGGCACTGGAAGCTACTTAGGCAATAATATATCTGGATAGATATATTATAGAGAAACACTTGCCTTCCATGATTTCATATCAGGTATCACAAGATTTATAAAGTATTCAAAGATTGTAATACAGGGTTATGAATTCATTAAGTTTTTAAAATAATCACATTTGATATAAGATAAACGAGTATGGAAAAAGAGTTTGTAACAAGCAAGTATCCCCTCGCGGGTTATAAAACATTCAAAAGATTGAAACGCGATGACCAAAGAACTCACCTGATAGGTAGAGATGTAATAATAATCAGAAATTGAAAGCTCATGACCTTATCACAATCTTAACAGTGAAGGTTGATATAGCAAATGAAATTAAACAGCCCTCAAGCAACTTGAGATAAATAATGTTGAGTCTTAGGAAGATTGTACTCTAGGAACTTTAGTTGTTAAGAGTTATGAGTTTGATTAGAAGAGTTTAGAATTCATTGTATCATTGTTCGGCCATCATAATTCAAAAAGTCTCATTCAGTAAACGATTGTCTGAGCTAGTACTTTAAATAGTAAACCCAACAACTAGTCAAACGTAATACCAAGATAAAACTCCTTAAATATTAAGCTCCCTAGGTATTGTTGATATGAAATTTATCGGTTTTAAGGCGTTTTAATTAATATCTGGAAATGTTAAGCCGAGAAACGTTAATTAAAGTATTTCCTTTAAGGTTTAAAGATGATTTATACCTTTTTTCAAAAATGTTACATTTTTAGACCCATGAGTTTGAAAAGGAGTGCAAATAACCCTTGTGGTTTGAACTTTTAACGAGTTTTGTGGTCTTCAAGTTTAAAGAATAAAATTACCAACTAAACCTGTACCTTTTGGAAAGTGACATAATAGACCCTTATAGTTATAACTTTGATAAAATGACATTTTCAGCCCCTTTAGTTATAAGTTTCAGAAAGTTACTATTAATCCCCCTTGCATGATAAATTTACAAACATGTCCAAATTGATTCCATGCAAGCTCATATTAACATTTTAAATAACATTTATAAGTTAAGTAAAAAACTAAAATATGAAGATTTAACGCAACGAAGTTTAGAAGTAACGCTTCGTTAAGATACGGAAGCAAAAACGGTCAAATTAGGGTTTCAAAACGAACGTGCGGGTTATAAGATCAAATTTCATCATTAATCATAAAGTAGTTCTTTTAACATTATTTAAGCAATGATAGATAGATTATAACAATCATTAATTATTAACCATTTATACTAAGAAAAACATAAAAATGGGTTCCGGGTGTACGTTTTTGGATCAAAATGGAAAATGACAAGAATTGAGTTATAAAACTTTAACAAGAGATATTTAGGATCATGTGAACATTATAAGTGGGTGTAGAAGCAGAAGTAGAACATATAAAACCTGGTTTTGAGCATCAAGGAGCACAAATATAAAATGGGTCGTTTGCGGTAGAATTTTCCACTGGCTGTACGCCTTGTTCTTGTGTCTCGGGGCTTCAATCTTCAAGCTTTCGCTATGGCTTGACTTCTTATATGATCCTAGGAACATAGTGGAGCGCAGAATGTTTCTCTAATTGGGTTATAGAAAGAAGAATGGGGGATGAGGTTTAGAATGAAAGTATATTTGCACCTAATTTATAGTGTTAGCAACACTTAGAGGCAGAAACTTTGAGTAACCAGTTAGGACACATGGGAGGTGATGTGGAAAGGCTAGGGATGATTAAGGAAAGGCAAGAATGCAAGGTGGAGGTGTTCTAGACGTTTTAGGGGTGTTTGGTTGATTTATACATGGCATGTTTTTGGACAGCCACATCAGATCTCGTAAAAGATAAGTTGCCATTTACAAACCGTAATTCCCTTAGAAGCTCAACCACGCGAGAATTGTTAGATATTTTTAGTCCTACTACAACGTTTAGTTTTACATAAGTGAGGGTTACTATAGAAAAATTTAGAGTAATAGTCATTAACAACAGGGTGGCAGAACCTGCACACCTTAGTCATTTCGGCTGTAACTATTCATCCGACCGTCGAATCGGTTTGATTTCATCGCAAAATGATCACAAGGACATAGTGGATACTGTACCTAGTCTCACATAATATCCCAGATCCTATTGATATTCTCAGATCCATGTTTTATAGACTGATTCCAAATTCTGAACTAGGGCCTAGTTTTAGGTTTAGGTTAAAACTAGATTAGGTTTTCCTGGGTTTAATTCATGAATATTGTTTGAGTTGAAAGATGAATAGATGATAGGAAATGATTGTTACTGTGTAATTTAAGTTAGTTACAACTTAGTTTGAGTGTTGGTTTGGTGATCTATGGATAAACAACCACGAAACGGTCATGATTTTTAACTATTTTTATACGTGGTTTAGGGTTTCTGACATTTGAAATAGGGTTTTGAGTGTAAAAATGATGTATGAAAAGCTATGAAATAGAATAATTAGGGTTTACACCATTGTACATAGAGTGTAAGTAGCTTGCACAAAGTGGTGGTGATGAACAGTAATGAAAACGGAGGTAAAATTGGCTATATATTGAGATCAGCTTAATGAATTATACATTGTGCTTTTAAGGACTTGTACTTTGACTTGGAGGGAGTTTATATTTCAAATGAGATGTTATATTACTTTACATATGCTTTATTTAGTTTTGTGCATTCACTTTAGATGTTAATCTTTCATGAATTTAGGGTTTAGAGGCATACGGTAACGGTTTAAAGCCCGTTTTGATATAACGTTGCGAATGGTACATTATAGGAATAATGTACTTTGTAATAAGGATATTAAGATATTGACTTGACATTTTATGATATTTGCTTGACATATATGAAGACAGGATTGCCATAGATAGGTTGCGTGAGCTCGTCTACTTTAGTTATGTAAGTTACATGACATACTGAGATATTGACAATGCAAGTAATGTAATAAAGCGAAAAATTTCCCCGTATAATTGTGATCATAGTAAAATAGGTTGATGAAAATTCTTAGGTTGTTATAGTCTCTACCCCTTACAGAAAATATCGTCCCGAGATTAAAAATTGAAAGTTATAGTTGATCTCGATGGTAGGTTCTAGGCATGAATTGATCTTTGTTAGGCTAATCTAGGTCACAAGTACCACGTGAGGTACTGTATTTATAATTATGTTGCCACCAAATTATAATTACCTCCTTTTCACACTTCACCTATATTTTCAAGATCACACCTCTTGATGACAGCCAATAGAATTTCTTCAGATCCTGATAGAACCTGGGTGAAATACTTCGATTTACGGAACCTGTGGGTCATGGGCCTACCATGCTTCTGCTGCGCTACTGTGATCGTAAAGAATCGTTATTCATTAACCTTTAAAAGTCAACATCGAATAAGAATGCTATCACAAGTCTTTGTCAAAAATTTCATACCTAGTGGTATTGAAATCATTTGGCATTGTATAGATTCTTGTGTGTTTCCTTGTTATTATAGTTGCAAATAAACAAAGAATTTTATGAATACGGAGATCAGAGTGATGACAAGGAAGATTGTAAGAGAGTTTGCTTAACACTGAATACGATATTTTGAAATGAACAGATGATGAAGGTAATAAAGGTAATAATGATAATGATTAAGGGATTGTTTGTACAAACAAATTGAAAGAAACTTGTTTGTACGTATGTTATATACTTAAGCCTACTTATTTATAATTTGTCACTTACAAAAAGAAGCGTTCAACTCCTTGTAACTGAGAATTTATAAATACCATATTTTCGAGATTTATAATTTCCTAATTCAAAAAAGAAGTGACCTAATCATTCAATAAGATTACATAAATCATCTTACCTAAGCATAAAAACACGAATATGGAATGTGTAGAAAATTATATGAACAATGAATTGTTAGATAACTCATGAGATTGATTGTTACACGCCCATAATAATCGATGATGATAATTTATGTTTCAAAGGTATGAGGTAGAGTATTCAGAGTTGAACATGATAAGAATTGACGAGTTTTGATACCACCAGATGACAAGATGTAACGGGCGTAATTATCACTTTATTAATTCATGATAACTTTACATATGAAACCTAAAAGAGTGATATTAAGTTACAAGTCTCGATATATTGGTATTAAGATAGATTGAGTTTGAGGAAACAAAAGTTCTAGGTCCTACAGTTTTCAGTCAGTAATGGCCACTTTGTGGCAATTCTGAACACCTGACGGTGGGCATGATCCAGATGTGAAGTGAGACACATTTATCCAACAACAGGGGATGAGGTCCCTAATATCCACGGTTTCTGTTAGCCTTGAAGATTACCTGTCTTCCTCAGTAGCTGGGATGTGATCATTGTTGCGGTTGTATTGTTGACGGTATCTGGGTATTTATTTTGTTAAAGTGAATGTTGGAGTTGTTATTATTGTTTGCGACATGGGGGGGGTGGGTAGTTGTCTTTGTCACGATAATTGAATAGATGTAGTTATAGGGGATCGTTGATGTTGTTTATGGTGGTGTTCCTTCTATCATCAAACTTTCGTTTGTGATCATTGGTTTCTTGCACAGAATTACGCTTTATTATTTGGTCCATTAGCTTGTGAGCTATGTTGGAGCTATCTTCCAGAGTCTGAGTGTTTTGAAGCAGTAACGTTTCCTTAATGCTTTTGCGCGTAGTCCCCGATGAAGTTTCATAAGTATCTCTTGTTGAAACCATTCGGGCATAAAACGTCTAATTCCTGAAATCTTCTAATATAAGTCTTTGAGATCACTTTCATTTCACAGTCAACCATAAAATTCCCATTCTTCCATTTTCTTGATCTCAGTTCGAGTGACAATTACTTGTTCGTCAAAAGCCTTTTTAACTCATCCAGTTGATTTGATTAGCGTTGCTCAATTCACATAGGCTGGCATATTCATTCACGAGGACAAGTCTCATCATTAAAGTACCAATAGCAAATGTACATTATTTTCCTCCATCACATCTGCTTCAGAGAATACTGATTCGGTTCGTTCAACCATCGAAATAAGCCTACTGCTCCTTTCCGTAACATTAAAGTAAAATGTAGACAGCTGATAAACTTCTTTGTAGTTTTCCCTTTTTCCACTGTAAAGGAGTTTCCAGTAAGATATGGTGTGTTCCTGTTGGGGATTACTAGCACTTGCCATGCACACGTTGATGCAACCAGAGGGCTGCAGTAAAAATCAGCATCATTTTGCCGATGGCAATCCAAAGTTATGCTGGTGTTCCGGATGTTGATGTCCTTTAGGGAGCATTCAATCAACATAGAGATCATGTTAGTAAGAATGACATCACAAGTTTTAAAAGGTAATATTTAAAAGAAAATGTGATGCTAAAATGCTTAAAGAGAAATGCTTATTTTTGAATTTTAAGCACTTAGGGTTATTGTATGATCATGAAGATAAGATTAATTATGTCAATAGTGGAAATGATGATGATAGAGCGATAAGTTTGGAAACAATAAGATACGAAACGGGATTGCCTTTATAAATAACTTGCCTTCTTATTTGTACATAAGTCAAGGATTTTGACAAGCGTATTATTTAAAACACACATCTATGGCTATGATAAAGGCTATAACTGATCCACACATCTCGTGGCTAGGATAAAGATATAACTAGTGTGATAGTTTGCTGATTTAGAGCTTGTAGATGACATTCTAAAGATCTTCCTGATTTGTTTGAGCTTGGATTTCCTCAATGATTTGTTCAAGATCGGAAATTCTAAAGTGAGCAAAAGCAATCTTATCTTTTTGCCCTAATTGCTTCCTTTGAAGTTTGATAATCTGGGAACGGACTTTCTTAAGTTCAGTCTTTAGCTCGTTACCTTCTTCCATTTTTCCAATGCGGTGAAAAGAGAGTTCTTCTAAGTAATTCAAAATATCTTCGATTTGTTTCTCATGATGCTTCAGATGTATCTTACTTGAACTTTTTCCTATTTTAAATATCTAAGGTGGGGTAGGAGTATAAACTGAGAAAGATGGTGATACCAAATCACAGGTTTGATTCCAAGATGAATTAGATAACGTAGTTGAGGAAGAAGATGGGGGATGGATTTGCTTCTTAGGTGGTAATAATTCTTCAGGAACAAAGAAATATCAGGGATCAAATAGTAGTGATGGTGGTAATACCGGAGATGGAGTCAAAATAGCTGGTGGAGTAATAGGATCTTGTGGTGAAATAGGTGATTCCTTAGCATAAAATGCTTGTACGTCCTTTAAACAAGGATTATTGTAGAAAGGTGAGATCACTGATGGGATTATATTAGAGTTTTCCGAAGAGTTAAAAGAAATGCTTCCTGATGAAGCTGGGAAATAATCCGATGAGACCGAAGTATAGTTAAGAATATTCATAGAGGAAAAAGCATCCTCAATATCGGAAGTAGAGTGGTTGGGAGAAGACATCGTTCTGTTAACAACCCAGTTGTAAATAACATAAGTTATTTATGGTATAATATAGTATAATAGTTATGTATCTTTACATACTGATCCGGAATGTAGTGGCACGGAGGACTTTGATGGCTAGAAAAAGAAATGTGGTTATAGTTAAGGTTTTGACCTTGTTCTCTATAACCATGGCGCTGATACCAATCTGTAACACCCCCATTTTTACAATATAGCAGCGGAAGCTAATCTGGGGTATTACTTCATGGATACAACAATCATAATCATAGAAAACGACTCAAAAGAGACGTTTGTTCAAAAGATACGTTATCATTCATTTCAAATCAGAGTTTTACTATTTACAAAATGTAGTCCCAAATCTAAAACATCATGTTTGAAGATAACAGTTCAGCACCTTGATCCATGCAATTCCGTATCGCACTTGCTCAATTACCTGAGATAAACATGCTAAAAAGTCAACACAAAGGTTGAGTGAAATTCATAGGTTTGAAATGTAATAGTTGAATACAAGTAATAGAGAGTAAATACTAGAGATTTGCAAGGGATAATTATCATGAAGAACATTTATTATCCAAGGAGAACAGTAATTATTAACCCTAAACTCATGAATCACATAAGAGATATTAAAGAGATATTGGGAGATATTACCCAAAGATATATTAAAGAGATATTGGGAGATATTACCCAAAAGAAAAATGGGATCAGATATTACCCCAGAGAGAATATATAAGAAGATAATTGGGAGATATTACCAAATAAATATTTGGGAGATAGCTACCCAAAGAGATATTAAAGGGGTATATTGGGAGATACTACCCAAAATAGTTATATTCGTATGTACCTATGCAGATAATATATCAGATAGCATATAGTATTAGTCATAACACTTGCATTCATGATTTTTATAGTAGGTTCCCGGGTTTACTAATATATGTAGATTATGAATTCATTAAGTCTTTGGAAAAGTAATCACATTGTTATAAGATAAACGAGTATATAAAAGAGTTTGTAATAAGCATGTATCCCCCTCGCGGGTTTTGAAAACATTAAAGAGATTAAAAAAAGAGGCTAAGAACTCACCTGATATGTAGAGTATAAATATTTCCAAAATGAAATAGCACACCTTATCACAATCTTAACCGGGGAATGTTGATATAGTAAAATAATAGTAAACAGCCACGTCACACAACCTGAGTAGAATATGTCAAGTCTTAGGAAGATTGTACTTTAGAACTTTGGTGTTTATGAGTAGATTGATTTGAAAGAGTTTAGAATTATTGTATCCCGTTCGGGGCTCAGAATTTAGAAGTCATTCAGTAAACGTTTGAGGAGCTAGGGCACTTTAAATCGTAAACCCAACAACTCAGTCAGAACGTAATACCAAGATGAAACTCCTTAATATGAAGCTCCCTAGTATTGTGATACGATATAATTGGTTTTAAGCGTTTGATTAATATCTGGAAATGTTAAGACATAGAGAAGCTAATCTAAAGTTATGTCTGGTATTGTTTTGATTGTTTTATACTTTTTCAAAATGTTACATTTTAGACCCTAGGGTTTGGAAAATTGCAAGTAGACCCCTAGGGTTTGCATTTTTACGACTTTGGTCCTTCAACTTTGTAAGATATACCAAGTAAACCTTGGACTTTGAAAAGTGACATAATAGACCCCTATAGTTATAACTTTGATAAAATGACATATTCAGCCCCTTTAGTTATAAGTTTCAAAAAGTTACGATATATACCCCTTGCATGGATTATAATTACAAAACATGTCCAAATTGCCATGCAAAGGCCCCGTATTTTAACATTTCATTAGACATTTATAAGTTATAATAAACTAAAATATGAAGTTTTAACATAACACAAGTTTAATTTAACGATTCGTTAAGCTAGGAAGTAAAACGGGTCAAATTAGGGTTTCAAAACGTAAACGCGTGGGTTTTAAGTTCAAATTCCTTCATTAATCAATAAAGTAGTTATTTTAACATTAGTTAAGCATGCTAGGATAGATTATAACAATATTTAACCATTATAACATTTAGTGAAATATAGGGTTTCGGTGTACGGTTTTGGATCAAAACGAAAATGAGCATGATTGAGTTATGAAGACTTAAAAACAAGAGTATATTTAGGATCATATGAACATTATAAGGGTGTAGTAGCAGAAGTAGAACATTCAAAACCTGGGTTTGAGCTTCAATGAGCAAAAATGGTGGAAACGTGTCAGAATTGGGACTTTCGGCTTTGTACGGCTAGAGTAAATCGACTCTCGGCTTTCGTTTCCTTGGTTTCTTTGCTTCCTTTCTGTAACTTGAGACTTCTTAAGAATCTATTAGAATTCATATTGAGCAAGGATTTGCTACTATGAAGGGTTATAGAGGAGAAAGTGGGGGATGAAGAAAAATGAAGACATAAGAGTCCTATTGATACCCATTTGAAGCATAGATACTAAGGAAGCTTGGTTCAGTTACTTGGAACGTGTGGAGCACTAGGGATGACTGGAGAGTCTAATATGGTGAGTTTTTAAAGGCTAGAAACCTAAGATTGAAGGTGTGGATGGCCTAGATGGAAGCCACGACTACAACAAGAAGAAACAAGATAATCATGAGCCATGTGCCTCTAAATTTGACCAAGGATGGTCTAACGATGCGTTAGTTGCTTAAGCTTCTTGAAGGTTTCTAAGAAGAGTTCTTAGGTGTGTCATTTGCACATGGAGCAAATTAAGGGGTTCAATGGGTCATAGAAGCAAACCGGTCTATTTTGGGTTTTGACGGGTTCTTCAAAGGTTTTAACCAGGTACAATGTGTTATAAATGAATAAGGAATGATGAAATAGGTTTGTTAAGCGTCTGGGATAAAGTAAATAGCAAAGATAGATCAATTACGTTTGGTGGTTTAAAACGGTTTAGAAATCTAAAGAAATGGAGGAGTACCGTTCAACCTAGGGCATGTTTAGGTTTTTCTTGAGTTTTTTTCTTTCTTAGCTTATATATTGCATAATTTGATTAAGAATGATGGAATACAAATCCTAGAGATATATAAAGTTATTATTAATGAAGTTTGGTCGATGGTATTAAGTTAAAATGTTGAAATTGAGAAAAACGGTCAAAAATCAACACAATTAGGTCATAATTAGTGTTTTTCTGGATTCGTTTAAGGTTTTCTAAGTTTAATTTCTTCTTGCACATTGCCAAGTAAATGATAGATGATGATTTGTAAACTTATTTTATGAGTTTACAATGGCCCTTGGTTGGTTATTTGGGATTAGAATGGTTTAAAACGAGTAAACAGGTTAAATGAACCAATTAAGGTACCATTTAAGGGTTTCTAGGATATGTATAAACGTACAAGTGAAGTAAAAAAGATGAAGTAATGATGAAATAATTAATGAATATTATATGATATGTTTGTAAAATAAGTTTTTACACTCATTTGAGTGTTTGGTTTAGGTTTATAATGGATAAAAGCATGAACAAGTCAAGGTGATTAAAACTAGCTCGGTTTTTAGGGTTTAAGTTTTGAACATTAGGGTTTGAGTTTTAAAAAGAGGTTATGAAAGCTTATGAATAGAATATTTGGATGTATTATATATTGTATAATGAGTGTTGTAGCTTGTAAAAAATTGATGGTGAGAAATAGAATAAAAACGGATGTAAACGCTATTTAGATTGTCATGCTTTAATGACTTGTACGTTGTGGCTTTGAAAACTTGTACTTGACTTGGAGGGAGTTTATCTTACAAATAATTTATATTCTTGTACATAATCTTAGTATCTAGTACATTCACTTAAGCTGTTTATCTCTTCATGAATTAAGTTTTAGAGACTAAGATAACGTTTAAAAAGCCTGTTTTGATATAACGTAGCGAAATAGGTACATATAAATAATGTACCATTTAATAAGAATATGAGATAGTTGACTTGACAATGGTATAAATGCTTTCTTGACCATATATTAAGATAGGATTGTCCATAGATAGGTTGCGTGAGCTCGTCTACCTGTAAGTTATATAATAACATGACATACTGAGATATTGACAATGCAAGTAATGTAATAAAGCGAAAAATTTCCCTGTATAATTGTGATAATAGTAAAATAGGTTGATGAAAATTCTTGAGTTGTTATATGAGTCCCGATACTAGTCTCTATGGGGTGTCAAAATCCTGTCACAATAACCCAAGGTTGGAGTGGGGGGGGGGCCCGAGAATACCGAAAGTCTCAACATGGATGATCTCAGCCTTCAAACTCATTTTCTCAGGTGGAAACGGAAACATAAGAAATTGCAAAAACGTTGATCCATGTTGAAATTCAAAATATACATACACCAAAGATATAAAATTGTCCCGGATGAAAAGTTTACAAGTTTGCAAATAATGAGTAGTGGTTAGCATCTTAACTCCTAATTATAATGGAGGATTTCGTTATAAAGCTTGTTTGGATAAGTGAAAAGTCGGCGAACATAATTTAATCCTTTTTGGGCAATTCTCGGATCGAAATGCAATATCTTGTTTCTATAGATCCCTAAAAAGTTATAAAATAAAATAACGAAAGTCAAACGTTCTAGTTAGTTGATTAATGAAAAATGAAAAATACAAAAAGATGTGTAGGAATAAGTGTATATATAAAAATGGTAAAGACGGGGATTTTCAAAACTTATGAGTCTTTAACTCCCTTGATGAACACTTAGCTACTTTTCGAGGTTATTAGTCGAGGGTGATTGAGATTCTTAGTTTTCTAAATGCTTACTTCATAGCATTGCGTGAGGACACGGCAATACCTTAGTATGGGGGATTTTTGGTATGTGTTTAATTACACATACCTTTTACCTTTAAAAACAAGCTAAAATAACCAAAAACGGACTTAAAATGCCAAAAATATGCTTGTTTTGCTAATTGTGTTGTGCAGGAACGGATATCTAAGAAAAGGACGAAAAACGAAGCCAAAACGACAAAACCGGACACGGAATGGAAAAGCATGGTAAAGACAAAGTCAAGACAAAGCCCAAGTCTGAAAAAGTCAACCAAAGTCAACCCCGACAAATCCAAAAGTCAAACCCGAAGCCATAAATGAAGAAAAATAAGTTTAGGGGCCAAAATTGCCAAGTCCCTAACTTATTTAATGAAGAAAATGAAGAAAATACTTGTAAGGGACTCATACTGCCAATACACCAAAGATATACTACAAGGGTCAATTCTGCCAACAGTTAAAACTTGTACTCCACAAGGACTAACTTTGCAAACGACTTTATAACCATGAGGGACTATTTTTGCCATTTCCTAAATCTATCATACACCACAAGGACTTATGGTGTAATAACACAATACACTTTGGGGGACTAAAGTTGCCAAGTCCCCAAAGTTTAAACCTGTTATAAACACTATTTATCTTCACCCAAGTTTTCCCGCCAAATCCCTTACACCCAAACCCGTCCCTTTCAAGCTTCGTTGACTTCACCACATACTTCCAAACCCGTCACTAACCTAAACCCCACCCCCCACATGGATGTGCCAAGCTAGCAATCCTAAATCCCCCTCATTTGATCAATGGTTGAAATTTTTTTGAGTGGGTAATACTCAAAATGAAGGGTTCAGATTGGTTTGTGTTTCTACACACACAACAAGCACAAATAGCTTATTTATCTCAGCAAAGAAGCACAAAGAGATGAGGACAAAGACCAAGAAGAAAAGCCTTAGCTCGTATTCTATATAAAAAGCTTGTAAGCCCTTGAGGCAAAGTGTGTAGTTTTTTAGTCTAGTTCAGTTTTAAGTTTTTAAGTAGTTCAACTTTATTGTACTTGTACTTTTAAAAATTCAATGAAATTCAGATTTATGTTTACTCTTGCTTAAGTTTTTTTTAAAAACCTCATATAAGCTCTCACATAAGCCATTTATTAAGCTGTTGTTAAAATTTGATACAAGTATTTAAGAAAAGGAAACCAAAAAGAAAGAAAAAGGGTGTGCTGAATTAAGCTTATGGATGAGTGGGCTAACATGGAAGGCTCATTGGGTTTCTTAGATAGCTTATTTATAAGCTTGGGTAGGTCTTAGAGCTTATTTAGGTATTTATCACTCCTGTTTTGAGCAAGGAGTTAAGGTACCCTACTTTTTCAAAATTTTCTTATTGCTACAGTAGCTCAGCTTATTAGTGCTTATTCTTAGCTTATTCTTTCTTTTCTTACTTATTTATGTCTTATTTGTGTTTTCTATTGATTATATGCTTTTGTTTAAGCTTAAATTGAAAACTGCCTTAAAATAGCTTATTTTTACTGTTTGCTTATTAGCTTATTAAAGTGCTTATTTCCTTTTGCTTTTTACTTTTTACTGCTTAATATTACATTTCTCTTTTTACGTTTTAATGCTTAATATTGCTTGTGTAATATCTGTCTTTAGAAACTTGCTCTTAGTTTAGTTTTTATAAGTATTAAATATGTTTTTACAAATTTTAAGGGGTGTTTGGAACAACATGAAAATGGGTCAAAAATTGTGTCTTAATAGGTTATGGTCATTAGGAAACTTTGGTTAAACTTTTTAAGCTCATGTGAATCTGTTTTCAAAAGTTTTCAAGTCTAAAAGTTGTTTTTCAAATTTTGTCATAGTTGTCTTAAATCTGTGAGTTTTAAAAAAGGGTTTCATAAGCTTATTTGATTAAGCTTTTGTAAACCCGAATTAAGGTTTGTTTTAGTGTCATTTGTATGAGTTTAAACCAAGAAGTTAAGTCTCTTATGTTTTACTTATATGCTTTAAATTCTGTCAGCATAAGTTTTGTGTTTTTCAAAAGTTAAAAAAGGCTAATTTTCAAGTTTAAATCTCAGATAGCAAAAATGTTTTTTAGACCTTGAATCTTTGTGCACAAGTTCATTTTAAGCTACTTTTAATCTGTTTCTCATTACTTTTTTGTTTTGAGCTTATTAAAGTGCTTATTTCTAAGCTCACTTTTTATCAAAAATCTTTTTGTAAAACTGCCCTGGTGCTAAACATTGAAATTCAAAACAGTTTTTCTAGCTTATTTGTTAACTTTAGCCTGAGCTTTTGGCTTTTCTAGAAAGCCCATAAGCCCCTCTACAAGCTCATATAAGCTTAAGCCTTAGGAGTCCCTCTAGGTTGCTTAATTTTAAGCCTTTAGTTGTCATTTTGATTGTAGGTATGCTAGTTTAGGCTTATTGCTAATTTAGCTTTTTGAGCTTTTCTGGCTCTTATCCTTGGTTTATTTATTGTTGAAGTAGCTTATTATGTTTAGGATAGCAACCTGCTTTAGCTTATTCCCATTTCCCCTAGCTTGTTTCTTTTTTTATCACTAACAGTTTACCTTT
>BQNB010117705.1:1408-21128 GCA_026074375.1 Tanacetum coccineum
AACAGGTTTAAGCACACAAAAAGGATTAAGAAATAAGCTACATGAATAAGCTAAATGAATGTTAAGATGAAATAGAAAAAGTGAAACCTGAAATTTGTAGTCTCAGAACTATAGGTCACTCTTTCTGAATGAGTGACCTCTAAACAAAATCCTAATGTGGCACCTTGCCTCTAAACCATTAAGCTTTAAGCTTAATAAGCTAAATGAGCTTATTCTCCATAAGCTTTCAACATTGAACTCAATTGAACAATTTTGAACACTAATAGACAAAAAACAGTATTAAAAAGCTTTTAGTGATAATAGAACAACTTTAGAACAAGAGAAAACTCAATAAGCTACAATTAGCTTATTTCAAGCTTATTGATTCAAAATAGCTTATTGCTTGAAAATTTGAAAACAAAAACAAATGAATTAGTTTTATTGCTTTTAAAGGAAGTATACAAGATATGAAACACAAAGTACAATTGATTTAAAAGCTTTAATGAAGAATGAACAGTACACGTGAGCTTAAAAAGGAAAAATTACAAAGAAAACTGAAAAATTAACACACACTAACTACTAACTAACTAAAATACAAGCTTATTTATAGATGAGAGTGATGAGAGGATGAGAAACTCATTTCTTTATAGCCCTTGATCCTTTCTCTTTTGAATTTAAGCCGTTGATCTTGAATGGTGATGTGTTCGAACCAATTAGATGCTGCCACGTCATAGAAATGACGTGGAGATGGGTTAATACGAGGTGGGATTGAAATAGAAAGAAACGGGAAAGAGTTTGGAGAGGTTGGGTTTGATTTGAGTTTTGGCGGGAAAGTTTGTTGGAAGGCGGTTATAGAGAAAAGTTTGCCCGCGTGTGGTTTGAAACTTTGGGAGAATTGCAATACAAGCCCTTGTGTTTCTATCTTCATAGGTGTAGTGTAAAACAAGTTTGGAACTTGTCAATACTAGCCCTTGTATTTTCTATCTCCTTTTTCCTTTTGATAAATCAACTTTCTAACTTTGTCATCTTTGGTCCTTTGACTTCAAAACATCCAAATGAGTCCTTGAACTTTTGAAAACTTGTCATTCTTGATCCTTTGACTTCAATTGGGTCTTTATTGACTTTCTTTTCTTGTTGTCAGGCTGATCCGGCTTTGATAACTTTTCTCAAATTTCTCTTTTGTACTTGTCTCTTCCGTTTCTTGTCGGTTTTGGCTTGTTTTTGCTCTTTCTGACTTTGATATCCTTTCCTGCACATTATGACACAAAAGCACACATATTTCCATCTTTTGGCATGTTTTCTTGGCTTTTATTGGCAAAATCCCGGGTATTTTATATGTACAATTTAACACTTATCATTAAGTTAAAAACGAACCAAACTTTTATGCAAATACTAGTGTGTGCCTAAGTTTGACAAATGTGTAGTAGCGATTATTTCTACACTAAGACATGTAAAACCTAAGAAATAATCCAAATGCTCCTTTATTTAATTTTGCTCAACCAAGATTGTCGAAAATATATATTAGATTATATACTTTTAACAACAAGTAAGAGAACATTATGCATATGTGAAAAAATGTTTTTAGCATATCTCAACAATATGTAAAAATTGATTTTCATGTGCTCCTAGTGGTGGGAAAGACCTTTTAGAAAATAATAGATTGGGACTATTGTATATATGTATAATGAGATATGCATTTAGATAGAAGAATTAGTAAACGTTTGCTTATAAACTTTTCCCAATCTTGTGTTTTTGTGTAAAATAGAAACCTAGACACAGAGAGAAGAAAAAAAAATTGTCAGTCAAGTGGGTGGTCCCCTTTAAGTCTGGGTGGTCCCTTTAAAATTAAGGGGGCCGCCCTTTATGAATTAAGGGGGTCACCACCTGTTGAGAAAACAAATTCTCAGATTTTTGACAAATGGTTCATTGATGATTATCATTTCTTTATTATGCCGAAAACTTAATCAATTTGTTCCATCATTCCTAGAACTAGACGTAAGTAGTTAAATGGCTCACGTTTTAGTGGTTTAGTTAGAATATCGGCTATGTTGTCTTCCGATGAGACCTTTTCTATAGAGATATTCCCTTTTTGAACATTATCGCGAAGGAAGTGATGGCGAATCTCAATGTCTTTTGTTTGTGAGTGTTGAACGGGATTCTTACTTAATTCTATAGCCACTTTATTATCACACATTATTTAAATGTCTTCTAACCTAACGCCATAGTCTATGAGAGCTTATTTCATCCATAGAGTTTGTTGACATGCCTTTCCGGCGCTTACATATTCTGCTTCAGTTGTGGAGATGGCAAGAGCGGTTTGCTTCTTTGAAAACCAAGATGTTAGGCAATATCCCATAAACGTGCTAACACCACTAGTGCTCTTGCGATCTACGTAATCTCCCGCATGATCCGAATCCGCATACACTATTGTTTCTATGCCGGATCCCTTAGGATATCATAATCCTAAATGCGTAGTGCCTTTAATGTATCGAAAGATATGCTTAACCGCTTCTAGGTGAGAGGTTTTGGGATCCTCTTGAAAGCATGCACAAAGGCAAACACTAAACATGATATCAGGTCTACTTGCCGTTAAGTATAATAAACTACCTATCATGCCTCTATATTTGGTATTATCTACGGACTCACCTTCTTCGTCTGTCGTGATTTTGGTTTCCGTAGACATAGGGGTTTTTATTGGCTTAGAGTCTTCTAGTCCAAATTTCTTAAGCATTTCCTTAATATATTTTGATTGATTAAAAAATATTCCATCATCTAATTGTTTTATTTGTAATCCTAAGAAAAAAAATTAGTTCCCCTATCATACTCATTTCACACTGATCTTGGCAAAGTCATCACACATTTCTTGACAAGTTGATCCGAATATAATGTCATCAACATATATTTAGACAATAATGAGGTTGGAGTCTTTCTTTTTAGTGAAGAGTGTGTAGTCAATTGAAGAGGATGAGGTGTCTTTGGTGGATGGAGTTTTAGAGGGTGCATTGGGAGCACTAGGAGATGATTCATGAAGCTTGGGTGATGGGGTTATAGTGTCTTCATTTGTCAAGTCAATGAAGATTTGTTTTGGTGGTATGATGGTGAATTTTGGTTTCTTTGATGGTTTGGAAATGGAAGCTTTTGGTGAAGCCATGGAGGTTGATAATGAGGAAGATGTTGTGTTGGTGGTGATCATTTGGAATGGAGTTTGTTTCATCCATAGTGGTTTAAGACTTTTCCGATGCAAAACTAATCCTACTTCTATGTTAATTATTATCCACAAACTCATTTTTCTTCGTCTACGTGAGTTCGTGGCCATAGAAGATTTCCATTTTATAGTGGTTCATGGATAATCCATGTGAAAGAATGGTTCCTAATGAACAAATTCTTTTAAAAACTAGAAAGCCAACAAATGGCATTTCTAGTGACTACCATATTTCCTAACTATCACTAAAATTAAGTATATCATATACCAATCTATAATTTACGTAATTAGAGAGTGAGACGTACCTTAGCCTTCAAGAGAAATTGCTTTAAAATCTTCAAGGTAGCAAGCTTTAAGGATGAGGATTTATGGAAATCCTATATGGGTTCTTCAATTTGTTTGACGAAAGTCAAAGGGTGCTTGTAGATGATTGACCTCGGAAGATATGATGATTTAGCCATTTGGTCCCCATCGTTTCATGGGTCCGAAGTTATTGTTTTCGAACATGTTTTGTATTTGATTTGAACACATGCACGGTGAACATCTTCCACATTGAGTAAAGCTTGGTTGGTGTGGATGATTCCACATTGTGTGATTAGTGTTAGAGTAATTTGGTCTACCTTGGTCTCTCCTAGGTTGAGGTGTTTTGGAACGAGGATGAGAATTTTCCTTTCTTCTCGGAGGAGGTGTTTTAGACCTCATTGTGGGTTTAGTAAATCCGACTCCGGGTTTTAAGGAAGGTTTGTAAAAACGTTTTACCTCATCATCACTTGCAATAGGAATTTTAGTATTGTTTATAAGTATAAATTTTGGTTTTGAGTTTGGGTTTGATTCTATCAATTTTTCTTTCGACTCGACTTCTTGAGCTCTTACAAAATTTACTTGTTTGGTTTCGCTAGGTGACCCTTTGGTAAAATTAAATCCTAAACCGGATTTATCTCCGGAAGGTTTTTGAGAACTTATTATTTTCTTAAGTGAGTGACTACTATCATTAAATTGATTTAGCCTAGATATTTCTTTTCTAAGCTTCTCATTTTCAAACTTAAGGTCTTGACATAATTTGCATTCTTCATTTACTTCCTTACCTTTTTCTAACCTAGATAATTTATCTTTTAATTCTAGTGCTTCATTCTCTAATTCTATTTTAGCTTGTTTTAGAGTTTTATTTTTAGCCATGACTTTTAGTCCTATTTTGCATAGTCTACTATATTCACTATCTAAGTCATTTTCGTCTAATGATGATTGGTCATCACTAAAGTATTCGGTTTCGGAAAGTACCTCATTGGAAGCTTTAGCCATAAGACACTTTTTGTCCTTTGTCTTCTCCTCTTCATCTTCGTCGCTATTACTCTAAGATCCTCCAACAAACGCCTTTTGATTTTGATATTTTGATAGTTTCGCACATTCTTCGATGAAATGGTTTAGATCTCTACACTTGAAGCATTTTCCTTCGCCTTTGCCATTTTTGTCGTCTTTATTTATTTGGAATGATTTTCTTTCTTCATGTGGTTTTCTTACGAATCATCCTCGTCTTTTGAAGAATTTCTTGAAGTCTCTTACGGCCATGGTGTATTCTTCATCTTCACTATCGGAGGTTGAGCTATCATCGTCACTAGATTCCTTTCTAGCTTTCAAGGCATTAGATCTACTTTGTTCTCTTTTGCTTTTGAAGGTTTCGGAATCTTTCTTAATTATTTCTTCATAAACCTTCAAATTTCCAATGAGTTCGTCAAGTGATAGAGTTGTTAGATTCTTTGATTCTTTAATCAAAAGATTTTATAAAAGATATGTGGGCTGTTTTGAGCAGAAAGAATGAGTGCAAAAGGTGAGAAAATAGTGAGGAAAAGTCTAGTATTTATAGGAAAAACTGGAGAAGCATCAGTCTATGAGCGGTCCCCTTAAATAGGTAGGCGGTCCCCTTAAAATTAAGACCTATCATGAACAAGTGAAACCCTAAATGAACAAGATGCCCAAATCTGCCAGAAAATTTCAGCTGACTTCACGGGCTTGAAAATCCTAGACGTATTCTTCCCCAATCTGAGCTCCAGTTTAAGAAGTTGTAGCCCTATAAGTTGTGAACCTTCACCCCAAAAACGAGCTTCTAATTCTTTACAGAACTCCAGGAAATCCATTTTTAGTGGAAGTCACTCTAGCAACCCCGAATATGACTTTATGCCTTTAACTCTTGCGCCATTCGAATGCAAAAAATGGTTACAATAATTTTATAATTAGATACAATTTACCTATCATCTAACTACTGTAATGTTCCCAAACAATGGCTACAACAAAAATAAGAAACATACAAAAAGAAGCCGAAACAATGACAAACCCAAAACTAAAATTAAATGCAATTATAAGTGAATCTAGTCACAAATGGTCAAGGTTTTCATCGGCTTTGCATACGAAACATAATAATACCATAATATCATGTATAAACAAGGTGTTGTCTAAGTCCATGGCCAAACATGCATGTATTTCCATGGAAACAAAATAAATAACAAGAAGTAAATTGTTAGCCAACGAATCGAAGAAATAAATTAACTAGAATTAAAACACCGATTGATACGTGTAACCAATGAATTAAGGATCATTATGTACTGTATTAAATACCTTATAATAACCATATTATTACAGAAAATGATGCCCAAGGGACTGATTTAAAACCGATTCACGAATCGTTCCAAAACACGCGATTTAGGTCATTTTACACGTACCCGATAACAAAACCAATAGAAGTATGCATAACAAATGGATATGGGATCAAAAATCACAGATTATAATATCCCTTGAGGGTCGAATTAATTTCAAAAAATAATCCCTAGGGGCTATTTTAAAATTATCTCTTTGAATCCATTAAAAACACGCATTTTTAGCCATTTTTACGCATACACGATGATCATATGACATCATATGATGGCTCATAATACCACTATAGGTGCTGAAACAATATATAACATATTATTAACTATTAAAACACAGCAGATAAATCACCTATCAACGGATCCATTAAGTCATATGATTAATCAAATAAATAACAACGATTATTACCTTTGTAGCGTGATCGGTAGAATCAAACAATGTCCTTCACTTGTACACTATCCACCTAAGAAACTAAGTGACCAAAGTAGATCACCTCTATGAATATCCACACTACACTTCATCGTATACCTCTTGGATGCTAGTCCTTAAACCTGTAACCTTTTTATATGCTTTGAATTAACAAGATTCAAGATAGAAGATCAAAACTAAAAACCTTAGATGGGAAATTTAGTGTGTGTCGTGACTTTTGGAAGAGGAGAAGGAAAAGGAGAACTTTTGGTAAGTTGTTATTTTCTTGATCTCTAGATATGACCAAATAAATTAGTACTTATCAAGAAATCAAACCCCTCCTCTTTTCTCTTGTAAGGCCGGCCACCTTAGGGCCCAAAATGGCCTTGCCTATTTGTTGGTCTAGTCCAATAAACTAAGTCCAAGCTTAGTTAATTAGAAGCCCGATATTGATCTCGTGTTACGTAGGTTATATACCGTAAATACAATAAACAGTATATATAAAGTGGTACCTCAGTGTATATATGTGTGACCCCATAGGCTCACATATGTCCAGCCATATAATTATTTATTATGGCACGAGCATACTCCAACATGTCTACCCTTTTTTCATGTAGCACAGGACCAAGAACCTCAATATATTCTCCTAATATCTCAAGACACTGGATACATAATTAGATTTGCCAAGGATTTGCTATTTAGGATGAAGAACTCCTCAACCTCTTCATTTGCCTCGGGTTTTGGATCTTTTAAATTAGCCGACTCGTCAACACTACCACTATGTTTCCTATAATCAGCCATGATACATTTTAGCAAGCTCGAAAGTATAGTAGCATTAGCTGCATCAACAACTATAGATGCAGCTCGAGATGCAGAGAGCACAACAGCTTCTTCGTCATTTGATTTTTCAAATTCCTAAAAGATAAACCATAAATACCTTAACTATACTAACAAAACGTATTTAAAAAACAAAACGATTTGATGTGAAACACACCTTCAATGATGCAGTTTTAGCAAGTTCAAAATAAACAAAAAACAAAACCTAACCTAACATTATATATATACATACACACACACACACACACACACACACACACATACACACACACACACACACACACACACACACATATATATATATATATATATATATATATATATATATATATATAAATATATATATATATATATATATATATATATAATGGGTTCTAGAGAAAACTTCATATTTATAGAAAACCTAGAAAACAAAACTACAAGATAGATATTGCCAATATGTCAAACTTCAGGATAAATATAGAAAAAACAAAATAAAAAGGGAGGAAGAAGTATCACTCGTCACACACACAAACACTCATATCCCGCCTTTCACACACATAATCTCTCCGATATTAACATCACCGGGAACCACCGTTACGACCACCACAAGCACCGCCACCATCGAAACGTCACCAATAGCCCACGCTCCACCATTCTCTCCATCGTTAACATCACTCGTCATTATTCCTCTTTTAAAATTGCTTGCAAGGTGTTTGTTAAAATGTTTGAAAGAACGTGTTTGTTGAAATTGCTTGTAAGGCATTTGTTTTAATGTCTGAAAGAACGTGTTTGTTAAAATTTCTTGCAAGGTGTTTGTTAAAATGTCTGAACAATAGTCTATAAATGTGAGACACTAATTTGAAGCATATGTGTGTACATTTGCAGAATGAGATTACGCATTAGGGCATCAAATTGTAATCTAAGAGATTCTTATTAAAGCAAATTTAATCAGCCTAGGGGACCATCAGGACATGCCTAGTATATAACACACAACCGTCAAAACTACCTGGATGACTATATGTAACTCTAAGATTAGAGAAGAAAATCACCTTTGGATAGTGTTTATATGTCTTATGCCTTAAAGAAATAATAATCCTAGTAAAGAATGTATCACAGCAAATCACTTTAGTGCATCCATTTGATGAACTTTAGTGCATCCATTATGTTTAGTGTATTCATTATGCTTAGTCCGTCATTGGACACATTAGGGCATCTATTTGCATGTTTAGTGTATCTATTATGTTTAGTGCATCATTGGACAAATTAAGGCATTTGTTTGTTTGTTTAGGGCATCTGTTTGTATGTTTAGTGTATCCGCTATGTTTAGTGCATCGTTGGACACATTAGGGCATCTGTTTATTTGTTTTTGTTTGTTTAGGGCATCTATTTATATGTTTAGTGCATCATTGGACACATTATGTCTTCTGCTTGTTTGTTTAGGGCATTTGTTTGTATGTTTAGTGTATCCGTTATGTTTAGTGCATCATTGGACATATTAGGGCATCTTTTCTTTTGATTACGGTATTTGTTTGTTTGTTTATGGCATATGTTTGTATGTTTAGTGTATCCGTTATGTTTAGTGCATTGTTGGACATATTAGGGCATATGTTTATTTGTTTTTGTTTGTTTAGGGCATCTTTTTTTATGTTTAGTGCATCATTTGACACATTAGGGCTTCTATTTGTTTGTTTAGGGCATCCATTTATTTGTTTAGGGCATCTCTTTGTTTGTTTAGTGTATCCGTTATGTTTAGTGCATCATGGGACACATTAGGGCATCTGTTCTTTTAATTAGGACATATGTTTGTTTGTTTAGAGCATCTGTTTACATATCTTAGTGCATCCATTTGTATATTTTAGTGCATTCGTTTATATATCAACAGTAGTAGATGAACTATCTACTCAAGTGACAAAAAGTAAAACTACTTATACGATTTAGTAGTAGAGGAACCAAGAGTAAAAGCTAATAACACAATTAGGGCAATTAAATGGCTAGTATCAATGAAGAATGGTTTACATTATTTTCTCAAAACTATTAGGTTAATTTATGTAATTTACTCTATTATTGAAACACATTTTGACTTGTTTTCCTTTTTTCTTGCAGACTTGTGCGTATTGGTTTAGTAGTTTAGCTCTTCATGATGCGAGTGATGTGTTTCTCAAAGTAAGGAAGATGTCTAAATATAGCGGCGGTTTACATTATTTTCTCAAAACTACTAGGTTAATCTGTGTAATTTACTCTATTATTTAAACACATTTTGACTTGTTTTTCTTTTTTTCTTGCAGATTTATGCGTTTTGGTTTAGTAGTTTTAGCTCTTCATGATTCGAGTGATGTGTTTCTCGAAGTAGGGAAGATGTCTAAATATAGCGACGCCAAAGGACTTGCAAGTTGTTCGTTTATATTATTTGGTGTCTCATTTCGCGAATGCGATTGCTGGTTGGAAACAACTAATATCCTTCAATTAGCCTCGTGTTGCAGGTTAGTTTATGCTAAATCTTTTGTTACATTTGTTAACACATAAATTACGTGTACGGGTTATTTGCATAAAACATATGCATACAATATTCTTGTGTATGGTTTTAATCATTTTTTTATGTACATATGAATATCCGAGTCATTAGGCTTGCTGTCCTGTTTGGGTTATTTTTCTGTACATATGAATACCTGAATCATTAGAAGGCTAGGACAATACTGATTTTCCTAATCTTAGATAATACCTGGTACAATATGCAAGTGTTGCTATTACTGATAACCTGTATAAAAATACCCTATCATTTATATGGCTAGAAATGGTTTCTGACACATTTGACCCAAGTAACTATACCATGATGTTCTGCACAGCACCTGACACAAAACCATAAAAACATTTGGATTTCCAGCTAACATAGGCATGCGACTAGCAAAAGAGATCACTTTAAATCGACACTTGAGGTGTGCTAAAACATACATCGTTTATACCCCGTAAAACACTATTAATCGGACTAAAAATGCTAAAATATAGATAATTATCTTGCAAATATGTTTGTTTATTTCATACATTGTAAGTGATATAATTTTTCGAAATGAAATTTATACTAATAACTTGTTTACGTTTAATTTTACAATTGAACATTTTTATAATTCTATTATCAAAACGTAAAGATGTGAAAAATATTAATAATGTTTTTAGGCATTATTTCTATCAACAACTCTTATATAAATAAACGTACGATATACGCAAATGGGATGCAAGCATATATATTTTATATATGTATGTCATGTAAGCACTTAATGTAACAAGTAAAGTAAGCAAGTAGTAAGTATGCACTTTGAAAATGTTTGATGTGATGCAATGTTTGTGAAACCGTTTTATCGTCATAAGTAACATATTGGCACCTAGGTTCTCTATAGCCAGAGTCTCAGTACCAATCTGTAACACCCCAAAAAATGGGTCACAATCGGAATATTGGCCGGGAGTGTTACTCTCATAATACAACAGCACCATATACAAGTAGAACGACCTCTTAAATGGTGTCGTATTGAAAAGTAATCTCGTTTATTTTCTTGAAATTGGTATAACATTTATCCCATAATTGCATCACAATAAAACTTGAAAGCAATACAACGAGATTTGATCATTTGTATGTAAATAGAAATCCATGAATGAAATCTTGTCAATTTATACTCCAATGCACATCAAGTAAGCCAAGCATCTAATTCATCTGAGAAAAACATGCTTAAAAGGGTCAACATAAAGTTGGTGAGTTCATAGGTTTTAATAAGTACAAATGTTGAAATCAAAGATTTACAAAGCATGATAGACCATTTAAATTCCTATAGATAATCATAAAAATTGTATGTATAGATATTTGATCAAGGACATTTGAAGAGTGGAAGAACCATGTAACACATACAATAGTCACAAAAATATAATTTTGACTACACTAACAAAAATAATGAACACGTGCTCATACCGGATGCCCTACCTGGCAAACCCGAGCATTGAAGTTAAATGTCTCCATTTACCAAACCTATGCCCCTATCTGGCACACCCAAGCATTGAAATAATGTACTCATACCGGATGCCCTATCTGGCACACCCGAGCATTGAAATAATGTGTTCATACCGGATGCCCTACCTGGCATACCTGAGCATTGAAATAATGTGCTCATACCGGATGCCCTATCTGGCACACCCGAGCATTGAAATAATGTGCTCATACCGGATGCCCTACCTTCTGGCACAACATGATAGATAAACTCGAGCATTAAATAATGTGCTCATACGGATGCCCTACCTGGCAACACCCGATACATATAAACGAGTTTTTGCAATTGCGTATGTAAAAATATTGTAATAATATGTAACGAGTTTTGAATCAACCATGTAAATGAATTTGTAAACAAGCATGTTCTCACCCCAAAAATAAATGTAAAACAAGTAAAACATGGGGCTATAAACTTACCTCGAGTGAATGTATTGATTATAGAAAATCAAATAAGTGAAACGTCACGACAAGTCCGAAATGCGACCTAATTAAATATGGATCGATTTAGAATTATGCAAGCAAAATAAAATGATGCAATATATTTTTATAACATTATATCATCACCTATTAGTTTGGCTCTTTTTTAATGTGTCAGAATAATGATTATACGACAAGTTCGTCACTTTATCCATTTAATATATACATTTGTAATATTTTCTAATAGTCAATTTAGTTATAGTCTAGCTTGCTTAATTACTATAAATATTTTCTAATAGTCCAGTTAAATATATCCTAACTCGTTTACGAAATAATATTTATAAATTTTCACTACGCGTATTATATAAGTGTTACTAAAATATTTGTTAAGGTTTTTATAGCTCAAACGAACCCTTCTCATTTTAAACTAGTGACGTAACTTACTACGGTTACCAAATTTATTTTTGAGCTTGAAACAATATTAGTCTAATTTATGTCGCAAAACATACTTGTATAGGTCACCCATAAGCATAAACTTAAAGAATCTATTAACCATTTTAATATTTTACACGCTTAAAGGGTCTTTATTGGTCCAACTAGGTCACTTTCAGGACCAAAATATGTGCATTTGCATTTTTGATAACCATGAAATGACGTGAAGTATCAAATTTACAAAGAAAAACATCATAGACCTCGTTCTACCAATCATAACGCACCATTTATTTCTTTCTTATACTCTTCAGTTACGTTTTTATTTCAAGTGATAGTAAACATGATTTAGTCCATCGTTATTATAGTAATTTAAATCATTTGTAGCCTTGTGGTTTTCAAGTAAACCGAATTAGTTTTGAGGACCCAGTCATAATAAAATGGTGATTTTTATTGTAGTTTCGTTAGTTATCATGCATCATGAGATTATCATATCACTGATACTTATAAGTAGCTTATGATTTATGTGTAATATGAATCGGCGTTTACCTTTGAGCGCTAGAGGCGAGGACATGTCGCACTAGAACATAAACATGATCACAACCTCCAACTCGTAACAAATGAAATCATAACTTCGCGTTGTGAACCCAGTATTATGATAAAACCGAGCCGAAACCTAAGCCATCATGAACCCAAAACCGAGCATGGTCACGTAGACGAGCATGAAGACCAGCCTATAAACACTAACGTGAACTAGGAAGATAACGTATGAACGCGAACACTAGAATTCTACGAGACACGATAGAACCCAAAACCCAAACGCATTCTGGTAAACACAAACAACCCGAATAAGTTAGAGTTTTGTTAAACATGGACCAAAACGTACACTTTCGAACACCCTCATCTAGCAATGAAATTTTAATTTGAAATTGTTTATCATACTTTAAGTTTTTGAAGTATGGTTTAGGTTGTGAACATGATTGCTTAATTTATGAATGGGAAAAATGGTGTAGAAGAATTAGTAAGCCAACTATGGCGTGATTTAAGGAAGGTGACTTTTGACCCGTGACTTTCTGACTCATGAAATGTTCTATCAACTTTCCATTTTGTTTTCCTTTAAGCTAATGTGTTCCCTATTTTAAGGAGATTAGGAGTAGTGGGTATACTTCACTAATCAATTCACGCATGACCCGACAAATATGTAAATTAACCATGGACCTACATAGCTATTATATAGACATTGCCTTTGATATATGTTATTTGCCGACATATGAAGAGATAGTTAGGTAAATGTCTACTTCTTGCTACATTATTTAAATATGGGGTATAATTTTTAACTAAGATAGTTATAAGTGATTATTAGATGCCTAAACCCATTTGTCTAGTTTCTTTGTGTTGCAGCCGAGGTATGAGAGAAGAAACAAGGAAGGTTTAGTTTATTTATTTATTTAGCTAGTGATAGAATGAGTAGCATAACTAGTGAATATTATATAAAAAGATTAGAAATAATATCTAGAATCACTGGTTAAAGTTTGCACCATTAATCTCAATAATTCTATAGGGGGCCGGTTACGTCACATAGTTAGGTATATGTTTTGTTATTTTTGGGTATTGGGTATAAGTGTGGGTATTTGGTTAGCTATAGAAAGGTAGTGGTGTTTCCATGTATGCGTAAATGTTAAAAATTGCGAAACGTAAACGTTGATAATTAAATATAAATTTAATTATTATCGTGTCGGTACGCGTTGTGTGTGGTTTTTCACAATTTGCGAGATATGTTCTCGTTTTCAAGTCAAATGAGTTCGGAAATGTTTAAAATTGAAATATAAATGATAATAAGTATAATTTATTATTATAATAAGTTTGGAAAATTACCGGTAGTTACATCTATAATACTTTATGCCACAAGTCTTGTATATTTTGAGTCCTCTAGATTAGGTCCAAAATGATTGTCCAAGTGAATTCCTCATAATAATTTATATACAAGTTTTGTAATTAAACTTTAAACAAATTAATTTATAAACTAAACTCATAAATTAACCAACAATTACATATACTATTTTACTTGTGTTCCATTACATTTTTATCATCATTTCAACATATAAATATATTCGAATCCCATATGCTTGCAATATTTCATAAATCATTAAAACAAACCTAGGTGGTGATAAACATAATAACAAGTATATAAATTATGTAATTGAATAAATGGAAAGATTAGAGTTCAAGTAAACCTTAGAGATGTGTATGAGAATGGAGAACACAAGATCAAACCCTAGAAATCAAACCCAAACTAGAAACCCTAATCAAGAAACCCTAGTTTACTTCTTGATTACAAACCCTTGTAAATAATACCCAATCTTCCAAACCACCTCGCAACACCTTAGATATTATAACTAATGAGCCTTGTATACTTGAAAAGTCAAATGTATGAACACCTTAAAAATCTTATGTTGGCCGTGGGTTTTGGAGTAATAAACGAAGATAAATTATTTAGTTGCTAAATGGAAATGGAAAGTGTTTAAGAGTCTCTAAGAGGTCTAATTTGTAAGGCAAGTATTAGAGAAAACAACTAGCTAATACCATACTAAGGGTACAAGTGCTCTCCTCTAGGAGTAGGGTTGTCCTTAATGAAAGAAATGAGCATGTGCTTATTTGAAAGTGAAATTTGAATTTCCTATGTATTTAGTTAATAGGATCCGGCCACATGCTTATTAAGAGTGGGAAATTGTTTAATTTTTGTTTATTGGGTATAAAAGTGGGTATTTGTTTGAGTATGGATAGGTATTGGTGCTTTCGGGTATGCTTAAACGTATTTTTATTGCGAAACGTAGACGCTTTACGTAACTAAAAAAAATAAAATATGAAAAGTTATAAATATACTCGTAATAATTATATAACACTTGCTTGACGTAAACTTTAACTTGTTTGGTGTCTGTTTACGTTGAATGTTGATTTTTAGTTTACGCGATTTAACTATACGATAATAATTAAAATTAAACGCGTAAAACTCTAAAAATAAATAATGGTAATAATTGAGTCGGGAAATGACCTAAAATGACGGATTGTTACAAGTGAAATTGGTGTCTAGAAAACTTGCAACAATGACAAAAACTTGAGTAAAATTCAACTTGAGCATGAGATGGAGGATGAATTGGTTGCGGTGGTGGTGAAGGTGGTGCGTGAATGTATGCATTGGATGGGTTAGTATGTGAATCAAGGATGGTGGAAATGTTGTGAAGTTGGTTGATCGTTTGATCTCTTAGTGGATTGTATGATGTTAGCAAAGGAGATTGAAAATGAACTCTTTAAGGAAGTGGAGGTGAGTCTTTTTGGGAAGAAGGTGGTGATTTTGGAGTGGATGTCTTGCATTTCCATACTTGTCTTACCGACATTCTTGGTTTTCTAGAGAAGTTGGAATGGTGGTTTGAGCAAGACATTGATGATGAAGGAGGCGAGGATGAAAAAAATAGAGGTGGTGATGAAGTATGAGAATTGGGTGATTTAAATAATGAGAAATATGTGATAGAATGGGAAAGCATGGTTTGGATAGAAGGAGATGCAAAAGATGGTTTAGCTAAACAGGGAAGTGTCAGCTTAAGGCTGTAGGTAGGAGGGTCAAAGATACAGAAAAAGAGACAGAGTCAAGAAGTTTTGTTCCCCCTGTCGGCGGTCCCATATCGTCAGGCGGTTCTAAATATATTGGGGGCTGCCGGGTATTTATGGGGGCCGTTTTCTAAAAAAATGAAAATTTCTAGTTTTTCCCTTTCTTAAGTCCAGTGATTTCGGCATCTAGCAAATTCAAGAATCAACTAATTCAAGCAATAATATATGATCCTAAACTAGCATACAAATCATTTAGAAAATAGTAGTATTGTACGCATGTCACATTCATAGAATTTGCTAACATAAAGCGTTGATAGGATGATAAAATAGAGAGAATCATCCAAGTCAAATGTAATTGTCATTTGCCATTCCTAGTCCTAATAACATATTAAAAACACAATGTATTAAATAATAAAAATAATAATAATAATCTCTTATAGTTATGCAAACGTATTCACTTCTGTTTCCCACTCATCATGTTCTTGAAAGCTTGTCTAATTGACCTTAATCCTTCCCGGTGAGCATCTCGTTGTTGAGTTTGAAGATTTATAGTTTCAGAGAGATAGGTATTCAAGTTATGACTTTAATGAGGAGGGTTTTGACAGACTCTAGGGACAACATTGGACGAGGAAGAGACGTTTCGAAAGGAGAGGAAGAGTTGGAATGAAATGATTCATTATCATTTACATCAATGGTGTCATCTAACGGATGAGATAAGGATGAATGATTTAAAGTGGTGGAGGAGGAGCTAGCATTTGATTTATGAGGTCTTTTCTTTCCATGATCTGATCGCGTCTTTCACTCATAATGAGGAGCGAGGGGATACATGACTCGATCATGTGAGATGTAGTGATCAATTGCTAACTCAGGAAAGACGGACACAACATGTTTGAACAATCGAGTCAAAAGCATTCCGTAAGGAAAGAGTTCCTTAGGTTTATTTTGAGTCTTTTCCATTCTTTTGAGAATGAAAAATGCTAGATTGTATCGAGTGGAGGTTTCAGTGCAATAAAGCAAATGACAAAGACATGCGGAGACATGATCCTTATAACCTCCTAAAGAAATGGCGTTTTCACCAATAATATAAACCCATGGTTTCATATGAGGTTGAATTTCACGAGTTAGGATTTCGTTTTTATCAACGACAATGGTTCTCTTGTTTTTAGTACGAGTGACTTAACCCTGTCGAGGAATTTGAATAAAAGACTTGACGACATTTGGAGAAGGAGGAGTGGTTTTATAACGACCTTTACTCGAATAATGTGGAGGAATGGAATGGTTTTATTAACGACCTTTACTCGGAACAACCTATTGACAAGTAGTAGTCGAGGGAACCACAGTCGGTTTTTTATTCTTGTGGATTGTGACACTTGACCTTTGAATGGTTTATTTTTTTAAAGATTTGACAATCCCCGATTCCTCAAAAGTTGAGATTGAGAGAGAGAATGTGGGAGGTGAGGAATCGGATGGCCGTGAGGTGGAAAGGGAATATAGGATTTCTTTGTAATAAACAAAGTTGTCCACCCAATATGACCCGCGGAGTTACGGTGTTGATATTCCAAAAGGTAGGAGTTTTAAGTTGAACTATTGATTACGCGTGAGAGTACATAACGAGAGGAAGGTATGAGGTGGTTTTGGTGGTGGTTGGGTTTTCTTGGGGGGAGGGGGGAGGGGACTTCATTTTATTGCTTTTGCTTTTGGGTGGAATTACGGGAGACCAAAGTAGGAGTGGTGTTTGCGTGGTCGACAGGCATGGGTAGGATGGGGGGGCCTTTTTGGGTAATTAATTGTGTAACTCTCATCAACCCTTTTTCTTTCCCTCTGGTTGAAAAATTGTAGCGATGCATTTTTCAAGCTTTGCTATTGTTTTGTTTGGTGAATAGGGGTTTGGATTATATTCATTATTTGATGTTTGGTTTTGGAATGTATATTGAAGTAGATATTAGTATGTAGTTGCGGGCGGGTTTCTTTTGAGGTGTCTAGTCGGGGGGTGGGGGGGGCGTTTAAGGTGACTGGGTGTGGGGGGGGGACGGGGGGGGGGGGGATAGGAGTGGAAGGGTGGGGGTGTCCCAGTATGTCGGTAATTAAAACAATCAAAATCATTATTTGTAATTTCTTACACTTGTTGGGTTTGTGATTTTGAGTTTGTTTTAGGGTCGTGTGCCTAGTGTGTGCTCTATTTGGGACCTTTGGGGGGTGGAGGAGGGTAGGATTGTGTGAGTTGTAGGGAGGGTGCTGTGTTTCGAGGTACGGTATCCGTTTTTAGGTATTATGACTGCAGTTTGTGTAAGGGGGCGATAAGTGCGATGAGGGTAGCCTATTTTTTATTCAATAATATGTAGAGGCCCGCAGGTGGTGGGTGGGGGCGCTGAATTACACGTGGGGAGAATTTTTTACTTACGTATCATGTGAGATGGCGCTCCTGGGGGCAGGAGGTTTCATTAGTGCTATCTTATTTTTCTGTGTTTTTGAAAAAAAAAAAACGTTTTTTTTAAGTTTGTATTAACATGCATATACAACAATTTTATTATGTTTCTATATTATGTTCCTAACGTAAGTGATTTGAAAATAAAATTGGGGTTTTGGTTCGAAATCAATTTTTCAACAAACTCACTAACATATGCAAATCCTATGTCTATGGGAAGCATATTAGTTATACATTGTAACCTAGTAGTCCTAATTGTACAAAATTGAAATAAAAAAAAAATCCCCAATTTTAATTTGTGTGTTCATCATGAACCCTAGACTTAAATTGAAAGAAAATAGATGAAATGACTTACAATTGATGATCTTTGTGATGTTGTGGAAGATTATAGGTGTTGATTAGATCTTCAATTTAAGTTTTAATGGTTGATTTTGAGTTTTTAGGTTGTTTTGTTCGTTTTCGTCGTTTGCAGCAGATAGGAGGTGTGTTTGGTTTTTTGTTTTGAATTTTTTTTAACTAAGTGTGAAATATGGTGTCTGCTGTTGGCGATCCCATATCGTCAGGTGGTCCTAAATATATTGGGGGCCCGCTGCCAGCGAGGGATTTTGGACTTAGTTTAGACAAAAAAAATTACAAAGAGGAGTGACATTTTAATTTACATTTTGCAAATCAAAAATATTTAACTAGCTTCGAACGAAGTAGTTGAATTGTCACGACGCGAAGTGGAACGCAGACTAGAATTGAGACTGAAAAAAGAGAAGCGGACAAATACAATATATGGAATGTGTTCCATCATTCCTAAACCAAGACGTAGATAGTTAAATGATTCACATTTAAGGGGTTTCATAAGAATGGCGGCGATGTTGTCGATGGACGACACTTTTCGATTGAGATATGTCCTTTCTCGACATTATCACGAAGAAAGTGGTGATGTATTTCGATGTGTTTAGTATGAGAATGTTGCATCGAGTTTTTGCAAAGGTCAATCGCGTCTTTGTTTACACACATGATTAGAACGTCATCGAGTCGTATGTCGTAGTCGATGAGAGCTTGTTTCATCCATAGTGCTTGTTGACATGCCTTTCCGGTGCTTACATATTCGGCTTCGGGAGTGGATATAGCAAGAGTTGTTTGTTTCTTCGAGAATCAAGATGTCAAACAACATCCCACGAACGTACAAATACCGCAAGTGCTCTTTCGGTCCACATAATCTCCTGCATGATCAGAATCGACATATACTACTATTTCTATGTTGGTCCTCTTAGGATACCAAAATCCTAAGTGCGTAGTGCCTTTAATGTATCAGAAGATACGTTTAACCGCTTCAAGGTGAGAGGTTTTGGGAGCCTATTAGAAGCGGGCACAAAGGCAGACACTAAACATGATATCGGGCCTACTTGCCGTTAGGTATAATAAACTACCTATCATGCCTCGATACTTGGTACTATCTACCGACTCACACTTTTTGTCTTTCGTGAGTTTGGTATCGGAGGACATGGGGGCTTTTATTGGTTTAGATTCTTCTAAGCCAAATTTCTTAAGCATTTTGTAAGAAACTAGAAGGGGGGGTGAATAGTTTACCGGTTAATTATCCATTTTAAAAATTTGCTTATAAAATGGTTGGATTCGAGTTGTATATTAATCAATCAACAATATGAATCACAAGTAAACTATCTAATGTAATAAACTAAATAAACAATAATAATATAAAGAGATAAGGAAAGAAACGATCAAACCAAGACACCAAGATTTATAGTGGTTCGGC